>BJKM01000664.1:0-294282 GCA_015082035.1 Chaenogobius annularis
TCTCAGGCTGCATTTCAATATTCTATTTTATTTATTTATTTAATGTATTACATTTTGGGAACTTATTGAAAAACGGGAAATCAACCTGTTTTATTGCGCACTTCTTTCATTGCCTGTAAAGGAGGCCATGACAAACATCTCCCACACAGGTGGTGCTTTTGAATGCCACAGTTCTCAGTCATTGTTTCAAACACTATCACCATATATGGACTGGCACCATCCCACTCCAGCCTCCAGCCATTAACACAACCTCCAGGCACAAAATATGGCCCCTTAAGTCTGTGACCAGATTCATTAAATACATTTTCCAGAAGGACAACATACAATTCAAAAAATACTTTACATTTAGATGTATTTTTTTATTTTGTATTGAATGAAAAATACTTAATTCTGCTTCCATAATGGTCACGTTTATTTTTTAGTTCTTTTTGATAATATTGGAACCTGAATAATCGCGATTATTGATTAACTTAATATCTTGATAACCGTAATTTCCTCCACAAACATACAAATATCCTGTCTTATTTTGGATACAAAAACTGCAAACCCTGTAGTTTAGATCCGTACAATCTTGTTCTGAAATACATGTGAATCTTTTATTAGTTTGTCAGTTCATAGGCTTATTTCAGTCTTTTCGGCGACACGTTTTTAAAAAAAAGTGAACAGAATCTGATTATTAAAAATCGCAATGAGATATTTTTTCCCCAAAATTGTGCAGCGTTTATTTCATCTGTGCCATTAAAAAAAAAAATGCCAGAGAACAAATGTTGAGAATAGATTTCATATATTTGGACAGAATTACCAACGGACAACAGGGCCCAGGTGGCAGCTGGAGTCAATTGGGAAATAGGCTTTACTTTGTCAATAAAGTGTTGACAGATGGTAGAAGATGGCAGCGCAAATGCCAGTAAGAACGGGTAAAGATGTAAAGGTAGACAAGAAGAAGGTGGAAGAAGATAGCTGGATAATACCAAGTGACCACCTGGGGAATGTTTAGAGAATTTAATAACTCTAAATGTCATCACTTTATTGGATTTATGGATGGATGTCGCTCTCTGCAGCTCGCTATCCATTTTCCGCACACATACAGTTTCCATCCCTCCCACCTACAACAATTACTACAGAGTCCCCAATGGAGCTCTTTTATGGAAACGTGACGGGAGGTCTTGTATTGAGACTTCCTGGTTCCCGCTGTGTGCAAATATGTACAAAGCAAGCAACACTTCGCTGCCTTATAAGGGCATGGCATGGAGCAGAAAGGCGAATAAGCTGAGGATAAAAAGAAATATGTTAAATAGAGGTATGTTTAATGCCAAGTAATGAAAAAAAAAGGTGAATAAAGAAGTCAAACATTATTGCACGGTAATAGTAACTTGTAAAGTGTAATCAATAAGTCTCTCCTTTTGACAGATTTTTTAGCCCAAACTAAAAAATTGGCCTACGCAGGAGCTAAGTGCAAATAGCGGCCCGACATTGCTCTATCTCTAGGTCTAATTCTCAAAAGCAGGAACATTTTTTTTTTTTTATTAAATCATGCCACCATTTTTGCATTTATTTATTTTATGTTGATCCAAAGCAAATCATCTAGATTTTAAGATAATCTATTTAATATGATACACTAACCATAATATATTCAAATAGGGTTCTTTGAGTGCAATTAAACATGACAGTTTATACGGTTATTTCAATTAAGTGGAATAATGTGGATCTGTATCCTGTAATTGACAGCATGAGATAGTGAGCTTGTGATAGTTGTAAAGTAAGTAAAGTGAAGGTAAAATACATTTTTCATGATCAGTTAAATATTGGATGAAAATGCAAGAAACACCAGTTAACTTACAGTTCAATGTAGTCTTTAATACACAATCTTGTTCAGAAATATGCTGCAGACTGACCAGATTATTTGACACACGTGTGAGAGGAAACAAACAACAACAAACAGCAGCTAATAATAACTCTGCATTGACTGAAATATCTCTGACCATCCATCTGCAAATATACTGTTATGTATTGAGAATGGTAACGCAGTCTGGCTATGTTACACAAGCAGCTTTCCATAAAAACGTATGAGTCACAGGCAAAAGCTGCTGCAATCCAAATGCAGATATTATCTCAAATACTTAAGAGTACAATGACAGGCAGGGGGAGTAGCATTGTCAGTGGTCTTAACAGCAACTATATGTGAATTGTCCCCTGAAGATGTCCCTAGCAAATAAAAAGCTACAGAGTTTGTATCATAAGTTTCCTGCAGGAGGCTTGACAGGCAACTACAAACATGAATTGTACTAAAACAACAACCAGCTGAATTAAAACTACATTTAACGATACATTTTTGTCATGTTGAGTCAACCGAAACTAAGATTGTCAAATATTAGGGACAGTGTTGGGAAGAGATTAAATGCACATAAATGCATATTCAGAATAAACATTTTCAGTCACTATATTCAAGTACAGTTATGCTTTCATTTGGTGGTATTCAAAATAGTAACTTTCCTAAATCAAAAGGAATACGTTGCAGTAGTTGCAGTACTTACACACGCCAGTTTAAACCAAAAAATGCATGATTGAGAAAAAAGAAAACCGAGCTCTTGTGCTGTTTGCATGTGCATGTAAAATGCATAAAAAAAACAATGCGACCAACATGCTGCCGTTTTAATCCGCCTTTTTTCATTAGGCTATAAAAGAACTCAACGCGAGTGCATTCCCAAGTATGCAGAATACAGTATTCTGATTAGACCATGTCATGGAAAATACAATTGAATGCAGGTATTCAGTATTGTGTAACTTCATATAATTTCAAAGTATTCAAAGTGTTCTTCTCAACACTGATTATGAGGCAGTATTCTTGCTCTGAGCCATAGTTATCAGGGGGTTAGACTCGGTGGCTACACTTACCTGTAAGAATGTGTAAATGTGATTATGTGTTTGGTGAAGTCAGAGAGGTCACTGAGGCAGAATGGCTCTCAGTTTGCACCAGGGCAATTATTTTAAGTTGTGCTTATTTCACTTGCTGACAAAGGCGTAGCTAAGTTCCAATCAAAAGCTAGAGCGATTTGTAAATGAGGGAAATTTAACAAAAGAAAAAAATCGAGTATGCAAATGCATAGTTATTCAACATGATTGCTGAGGCAGTGGGTTTGATGAATGCAGTTGAATATTTGATTTTGGACACCCAGCTGCTGCTCATCTGCAGGTCTGCCTCCACAGGAGAGCGCCTCGGGCTGCACTGACTAACAATGTCACGTATACAGTCAATGAGTGCCTCGGGGAGATTTCCACAAGACACTGTCCACTTTGTGTGTTATGTACCTGCAATGTGTGAGAGGAAGGAAAAATATAATAATGGTCAGTGAGTCGGATGTGTGTGCTCTGAATGTAAAAGGCTATTTGAAGCGATTGAGTTTCCTACTTTCATCCACGGTCTAGTTTTTCGTTCTGTCACCCACTGCTCGCATGATGGGATTTTACAAATGATACTAACTCTCCTCATTGCACCTATATTTTTTTGGAAACAAATAGACAGTTCCCATGGGTAACCTTCTTACGTATGCAATGTATACATCTGCCAGGCAAGTGTGCTTCGTTAATACACTGCAAAATAAAGACAATCCAATTTCCTATGCTGAAGCACTTTGTCACAGCGAAACACTGTCGCACTTAGGGAGCTGTAAAGCCGTGTGGAGTGGGTAAAAAGAGGCAGGCTGGTGATGAGGATCAAATTGGAGAGTGACGAGTCTGAAATGGATAGAGCGGAGTATGGTTAGATAGATGTGGTAATGACAGAGGAGAAGCCGTGGTAAAGGGAATGAGAAAAGATAGCAGGACAGCGAGGAGGAGGAGGGGAAGAGGCACAGGCTCATTTTGTCTGAGAGAAGAGTTCACTGTGTACTGCTCTCACCAATTGCCACTGTTCCCTCCTCATAATGCGACAGTGACATTAATGCCTCATTAAAAGTATGAGGGATGGAAGAGAGTCCAATCCGAGTTCACAAAGCCAAACAGAATAACATTTACTGTATGAATGTAGCGGATAAACAGTATAATGTATAATAAGCTCCACGTGCAAAGCTAGGTTTTAAACTAAAGAGAGCCACTAACATTGTTTAAGTGCAATGTGTTTTCTAGTGACTGACTTACTTTTATCCAGTGATATTTCTAACATCGCATATAGTTTTAATCAAAATTCAGTTGTTTATTATAGTCAATGTTCAGCTTTTAACTGAGAGCGGTCCAAAGCCAATCCTCACTGAGAGCAAGTGGAGCAAAGGTCAGACTGTGGAGGTGGAAATGTTACTATTTTTGTGTTAAATAGTTTATGGTTTGTTTTTTTAATTGAAGACGAAATAATGTGCAATACTTAGACGTTATATGTCATCACCAAACCTGTCTTAGGTTTCTTCTCACCTAAAACAGGTGTGATCAGCAACTTCACCCAACAAACACACTACTATGTATTTTTGGGGCATGAGAGTTAAATCATTTCATCAATTGCTTTACACGCAGCTGGATGAACAAAAGGGGATACACATTACCCCCCGACCTCTTTTTAGACGGGCAAGATCATTTGAGTTAAAACGAAGGCTCAAACTTTATTTCGTCAGGGCATTGTCCTACAACATTTGATAAGCAGACCAAATATTGTTGCCCTGAAGACTAATTCTCAGTGAAAACATGTGTTTATTTGGGCAAGTCCGGCATAACTGAGGGATCCACGTACCTGTCATTGTCCACGCTCCTGAAGCCTGGCAGCATCTGTCTGAAGCTGGAGTTGCGGTCCAGTTTGGGCTGACTCTTGGTGCGTTTTATGGAGCCCTTCAGACGGCGACTGAGGAAGCCCTGATGGACAGAGAGATGCAGTCAGTACACCCCACAGCCTGTTAGTTAAGGAAAGCTGTCAGTCACATGTGCTCAGGCTGGCAATGGAACAGAAGCCCTTAATGCAGTCATTTACACCACACAAATGTACTTAGCGCAGATGTCAGAGAAATAAAGTGGTAAGAAATGAATATAGATTTTTCAAATGGTGGTTCGGTGGAGCAAGTCGCAACAAGGTCAAACACACAATTCCAGGCACGCGTAAAAGTGCGGGTTGTAGACGGACAATCACGGCAGTTGTTTGTGTATGTCGTGTCACTCAAAGCGTCTGTGTTTTGTATTCGTTCTGCCAGACTAATTTCGCCCCTACGCCCCTATATTAGTTTTGTATGCTCTTGTCTTTGTCTAAGCCTCTGTGTTTACTTCATCTAACATCTGCAATCACACTCCCCCAAGCACCTCGCTGTCTCCATAGTAACTGCTGGTTGGCACAAGGACTGAGACAATATTCCGACAGACGAGAAATGTGCGGCAGAAATGGCAAGACGTTTGTGAGACAGACCGTGGAAAACAATGGTGAGTCGCAGCTTATTTTAGATCCGAGTCAAGCAGGATTTTTTTCGGGAGGAACAAGCGTTCAAAGAACGAGGGAAGGCAAGAGCAAGCTTGTTATGAGGAGAGTCTGAATAGTTGTAGGTGAGGAGTGTGGTAAAGCCTAAACAAGTTAACTTTTCACATATTTTGGGCTGTTGCCTTTGTCAGACTGTCGACAATTGACAGACGGTGTATGGACTAGTGCAGGCGGTACAAGTAAAAGTGGCCAATTTATCGAAATGTAGATCATATCATGAATGCCGTTTTGAGGATATGCAAAATTTGAATATCGATTATATCCTTTAAATTGAAAAATGCTACAAAATTGGCTGATAAAAAGAAAATAGTATAAAATAGTAATTGTATACTTTCAAATAGGGTATAAGGTGATATATCTGCACTTTTGTGATTGATTTTACAGACATGTCACATTTGACTGATGATAAAACCTCAATGAATGTGTTTAAAAACATATTTTAACACATTTCTGTTGCATGACTATCGTATCAAGATAACATATACAATATACATAATAACATATACATTCCTTACATATTATATTACAGTATAATATATATATATATATATATCATATATATATATACATATACATATATATAGTATATATACTATACATATCATATATATATATAATTATATATATATATACATATATATATATATATATATATAATATATATATATATATATAATATTATATATATATATATTTATATATATTATTTATATATATATATTATATATATATTATATATATATATATATATATATATATATATTATATATATATATATATATATATATATATATATATATATATATATATATATATATATATATATTATATATATATATATATATATATATATATATATATATATGTGTGTGTGTGTGTGTATATATACATATACTTTTTTTTTTTTAATCAATAAAAAAAAATTGTCTACACCTAGGTTTAAACAAACATCCAGTTGTCTCAATAGGTGGAATGGTTTCTACCAGGTGAGCTACCAAATTGTTAATTGGTTTGGCTTTGATTAAATCTAAGATTAACAAATTATGGTCAGAATGGTTGCATTTTAATTATAAAGAACAGTTTTATTTTGCACTGCAAATGTTAGAGAACTAACCAAGTTTCATCATCTTGAATCGAGACCAAAAACATATATCTGGTTTTAAGAAATACCCACTAAATAACAATTAAATGTGGAAGATTATAAAGCTTATAAAACAAAACAATATATTTTTCTTATTTAGTTTTAAAATCTATAAACTAGAGTGAATACACACAAAACAAGTGTTTAAAATAGTGTTTAAACATTAGCCTTTCTTTAAACAACCTTACCATTTGTATTAGTATTTTATGCCATATTTTATATTTCTTGCTGCTTTAAAAAGTGCTTTTAGCTTATTTTAAGATTTATCAAAGCCTAGATACATTTGCAATATTATACTATTAAACAAAAGCCAACAACAGGTGTCCACTTGATTTCTGAAAGTTTCGCAGTTAAAAAGTTACACTTGGCTGGAGGACAGAACTAGGCAAGCAAAAACATCAGGTGCAGCTCTCCAGGCCTATTAAACAACAGAACACTGGTACGTGGGCTGCGGTGCGGAAAAGAAACGTCTTAACCCTTTAAACATATACAGATCTTCTCATACGCAGTGCATGAGTAAAATAAGGTCTGACAGGCCACTGGCAGGTGACACGTAACACAGCGTAGACCAACCTGCAATGTCCCAGGGCCACCATTAACACACCTGTATAATTACCCCGCCTGAGTGTGAACGGGTGGCCCCAAGGCATCGGTGCAAAAAAAAAAAAGGTAATTAGTGTACGTATTCTAGACAGGCTGCCAGCTGATCACAGAAGAGTCTCAGCACCCCGCATCTGAAAACCACCTGTCACCAGGAGGCGCTGCGAGCTACATGCACAGCCCTGTCAGGTCCTCATGCCAGCTCAGGGAGTGCCCATGTTTCAATATGACATCCACCAATACATATTCATTCAGCCGGGCTCCTCTGATACACTGTACAATGGGGCGCAGTAACAATGCAATAAGTCGTACTAAACACAACAGTTTATAGATGTGCACAAGCCAGACAGAGTGTTTGCAATCCAAGCTAACAGGTGAGTACTGTATACAAGTACCACAGTCTTAGTCATTTACCTGTGAACTAGAGTATCAGTCAACGATTCATTTTAAGCACTAAAAACATTTTTGTTTTCATCTATCATTGCAAAAATGGTCCAAAAATAAATAAATACAATCCATCAATGCTTTTGGGTTTAAGCTTTTTGAGTCTTCTTCACTGTTTTTATTTCATATTTTGTTTTGTTCCCCCAAATTAATACATCGTTCAACCTATTGAGTTTGAAACCCACAACACACAAAATATGGATAGAGACGGGGGCTTCTACTCTGGTTAGCAATTTCCATGCAAAAACATCATAATTTTGGCCAAGTTGACATGCAAGTCGCAGCTAAGTGAACAGCAAATGGCCAACTATTGATGTCAGCAGTCAACTGTGAGCAGGGGCCATTAGCTAAAGGAGCAGGGCTGAGTCACCGCTGCTGGCATCAGAGCGATGCTTCGGGCTCCAGACAAGGTCGCACTCACAGGCAGCTCCTGACTCCCATCTACACATAACCCACATTTACCAAACATTCAACTTTCACAGTGTGGGGATTTCAGACCATTGACATTCTTCTAAACAGTAATGACTATAAATAAACCAATTCATATCGTCCATGATTATACAACCAAAGATAGGTGGGCGTTCAGTTGTGCACAGAAAGCAAATTAAAAGGGTTCTTTTCTTGAACGTCTCTGAGTAGATCAGTTAATAATAGTTTTGAAAAGTGATTGGCCAATATGAGCCTTTCCATGGCCGATGCCGATATAATAGGAACCAAGGCGGTCGATGGCCCATAAGCTCTCACAATGGTTTTTGGGCCAATATGTATGGCTGATTTGAAATGACATGACTAAACTCTATAACTACAATGCACCGCTCATAATTGCATACAGATATAATAGAATAATAAAAAAACAAAATATCAATAGAAATAATTTTTAGACATTTTTACTACAAATTCATAAAGGGAGCGGTGTAATCACATTCCGTGCCGTGCCATCATCGCTTAAAGTCTTTCTGTTAAGCTATGGGTCAGTCTAAACAGAATATTAAGATATAAGATTGTACTTTTTACTGTTAACCGACTTATCAAATACCAATATTTTACATGTGAACAAAGACGAGAAGAGTCAAAACCAACAATCACCCCAACATTTGAATGTGGCTGACATTGTGACATCCTAATTTTTGAGCTAGCAGAAGAACTCCATTCAAACAATGAAGACCCATTTAAACCACAGGGGAAGCACCATAAAATGTTAACAGTGCAATATGTTTAAAATTCTATTTCAGCTAGTCTGCACTTAACAGACGACAAGGACTAGAGGAACGATGTGCAGGAAGTGAGTTAGACACACAGAGGGGACCGAAATAGAGGTGCGAGCAGTCAGAATGACAGCCAGTGCAGCCGAGGCGCTGGCTGAATGGATCGCACTAAATGAGGAGGAAAATGATGGAGAATACTGCAAATGATTGACAACGGTGCAGACAGTCTAGGGCTTTGAAAAGAAAATCTATATTAAAATAACTGTTTGTTAGGTTTGACAAACATATCGGAAATCAGATACTAAAACTAATACTGAAACTAGATATTAATTTGAGCAAGAACATCTTTAAAATGACCTTGAGCTTTATCACAACAGGGTATAATACCGCAATGTTTAATACATGACTTGTTTTGTGTCGTAAATCTTGGCAAAAAAAAAAAAAAATCAAAAAAAAAAAAAAAATCACATTCTTAATCATCATTGTGGTATCGAAATCGGTATCTCTTAGTATCGAAATCCAGTTTGAAATTTCAATGTCATGATAACACTACTGTATATTATTATTGGGTGTAATTACCTATATACTTTATATTTCTACTTTCTAAAAAGAAACAACATGTACCGGTAAATGAATTAAAATCACATCATCATTGTTGTCTTTTGGATTGTGTCTGCCTATAATTACCATTCAACGTAAACACTTTCATTGATTTCCTATAATTTATGACATGAATCAGTGATGGCCCTAACATGAATATGATTGGTCATGCCGTCTTCTGTAGCCTTCATTTAGCAACCGCTGCAATATTTCCATGGTAAGGCTATTTCATTAGCAGAGGCCGACACGAGGCAAGTGCAACGTCATGAGTGTGAGCCAAATTCATTGAGCTCGGTAATTATTTAACATCACTGTAGCTGACAGCTCATTAGAAAGAGGAGGGGGGGGGAGAAATCAGATTGTACATGCTTCTGCAGGTCGAGGGGCTCCATGCTGCTCTGTCATCTGAAGACGACGACCGGCACCGAATTGATTTGTTGGTGAATGAAAGGAACACTTTTTTATTTGTATGAATGTATTTGTGACCATGAGATGCCAATGCTTATACTATGATCTTATTATAATTATTATTATTATTATTATTATTATTATTATTATTATTATTATTATTATTATTATTATTATTATTATTATTATTATTATTATTATTAATAATAATAATAATAAGTAATCAGTATAAAGCCTTCCTTTCACTTTTCTTTGTCATACACATGAGTCTGATCTCTTTACGATCCAGAGTCAGCGCCTAGACAAACAGCAGGGTGCTCTCCGCTTATACATCTCCTCTAATATCTACCAGATGAAAACAAGACCTTTATCCAATTAGTCCCCTATTACTCGTTTACGGAAAATAAAGTAATCTTTTATCTTATCTTGCGCTGAGAGACAGCACTGGCTGAGAGCTTAAACACTATGCAATGCGAGTGAATCAATCCAACAGAGCAATGAGGAGAAGAAAATAAAATGTGACGGCCGAGATTGTTTTTTCCGCTATTTAGAATCCTAGAAAACGACGTGTCATTTAATAGAGCAAGCAATCTTGTGAATTGCCGCTGAAGGACAAACTCTTCAAAACAGTGTTTGGAGTTGTTTTAGAAGTTTAAATTATCTGGTAACAAGTCAAAAACAAGACTAAACCCTTTCCAATCACATGAATATGGGTGCCATAGAAAAACTACTTTAAAGAAAAGATGATAATGTTACAGGGCCGATGATAGTAAAGTGCATTAACTTGAAGTAAGCACAAGAGGGCAATGTGTCAAAAAATGCCATCCAGAGAAAAGCAGACATTGCTCCCTCGGCCCATGTGACTGGTGCAATGTAATAAAGCTCTAACATGACTTTAATGCAGTACTGTATTCTCTGTCCTGCATAGTGATCTATTACCCCATTACTTATATTATATCTGCATTTCTAAAAGGCTACCATGGGTTTTGTTAAACAGCATTATACTTGCAAAAACATAGCAGGAAATATCAAGTTTAAGACACACAGAAAAGGAAGCTTGTTGGAACATGTATTGACTCGTGGTTATATTATAAGACTTCAAATGTTTTCATCAAATGAAGAGAGAGAATTATTTGATCAAATACTCTGTTGGTGGTCTAGCACTACTGGACCCATAGGTTTTATAATACTACATAACATTGGGACACCATCAATAGAATAGCCAAGCAAGGTCTTTCTTTGCTTGCTTTCTTCTGTTGATTGTCCCTGGCTGCACGGTGGCTAGCACTCTCCCCTCACAGCAAGAAGGTCTCCCAGTCTGTGTGGAGCTTGCATGTTTCCTCCAGGTGCTCCGGTTTCCCCCATCCACACAAAACATGCACAGTGAGTAAAATCCTCCAGGAAGGTAGTCCTGACCAAGCCCAGCACAAAGATGGGTCCTGAGGAGACGCCCCAGCAATATTGAAGGATGGGTCAAATGCAGAGGACAACTTTCCCTATGGGGACAATGAAGTGTACCTTAACCTTACTATTGCCTTTTATTTTCATGAACTACTACATGTTCTGCAAAAAGGTTGAAACTTAATGATTCAATAATTTTAGGGTCATTAGCTGCCTGTTTATCTGTTAAATTAAACATGTCAGAAGACTGATGAGCTCAGAATATCTCTGGATGACAAAAGAGCAAGTGGAACAATGTGAACAGAGAAAATGTATTCAGAAGACAGAGACGGGCTTATGTTTGGTCGTTTACCATTTGTAGAAAACACAATATCTAAATGTAAACCATCTAAGAATGAAAGAGCTGCTACTTTAACTATAGGCAGCCTGGGAGAGTGCTTAATGTAAACTATACTGAAGATGCCAAACAAAGGTTTTGCTCCAACATTTGAAGTAAATGAGTTTTGTTTTGGCATGGATCCACCTGGACAGCAGCAGCAGCCCAGAGTCAACACGGATCTATAAGTGTTTAAAGACAAAGGAAGCGCAGAGAGGAACAATTGAGGACAACTCACAGTACTCACGGTGACTCTGAACGGCGTGGTGGCGGTGGGTGGCGGTTCCATGGCGGGGGGCGTGGCCTTGTCTGAGGAGCTGCCAGGCATGCTGCGTCTGCGCCCCGTCCTCTCTGGAGGCGACTCTGCGAAACACAAAGCAATGTACCTTTAAAGACACATTATGCAACACACAGAAGCAAAGTATCAAAAAAATATATATAAAAAAATGAGATAACATGCACTGGATAATGCTGGAAGACATCAACCTGTCCATGCCTTTCTCCATTGACCCAGTTTCATCTCAATAGATATTCAATGCCGTTTATCTTTATTATGAGACATGTTTGCAATTGAGTCAAGGCAGTCTTTTATTTCAATTTACACCTTGACATTATGGAAAGTTAAATGTGACTACGACAATGTAGTGAATGCAGACTGACTATTCATCAAATACTTTAGCCAAGGCTATTCCAAAAACTCTTTTAGACAAAACAATATGGGTTAGAGTGGTTCAACGCAAGAATGCAATATATATCAAAATGTAAACCATCTAAGAATAAAAGAGCTGCTACTTTAACAATAGGCAGATACTAAGCAGCCCTTATGATATTAAATCAGAAATGTGTCAGTTCTTGACTAATACACAACTATATATTAAATCTTTCTAGCATATATTTTGTCATCTTTCTTGAAAATATGCATTTTTGTGCAACAAACAGGAGTGGAGCAGAGAGTCAGAGACAGTGCAGTGTATTGAGGATGCAGATCCAGGCATGTCCAGTGGAATGTGAGTGCATGCGCCGCAGATGTCAGATAGCATCTCTGAAGTCTGTGGATGTGTTCTCCATGAACTGAAGTAACACTTGAGTGAGGTGATTGAATCATAGCTTTAGTTTGAGGTTTTAGGCAACCTTTGGGAATACCAGGCCCTTCTTAATAACAATACGTTTATTTATTTAAAAAAAAAAAAAATAACAATACGTTTATTTATTTAAAAAAAAAAAAAAAGTATTGTTAATGCCTATAATATAAAAAAAAAGTAAAATGTAGGTCCAACTCCCAAAAATCTATGTAATAAATCATTTTGGAATTTGCCAATTGCCAAAGACATAACTGTTCCAACAAATTATTTATCAATCATCCACTGGTGTAAATTAAGCAAATACCAAGTACAAAATGCCATGTTAATGCGAGACTTAGATTGAAGGATCTTATTTTTAATTATGAAAGAGAAATCAACCTAATCAACTTGAAAAGTTAAAAAAGGATGTTTTATGCTGCACTGGAATACCTGCTGCCATGACAACAGCAGTTTAATCCTGGTAAATTCATAAGTCTTTCTTTTCTTTTCTTTATATATTTATATATATAATTTTTTTTAAGCTAATGACCTTCCCTTCGTCACACATAAATATTCATTACACTAATCCGTTTTTCACTCATTGCTTTTGTGTACCTCTGGCTCACATTAAAAATAATAAACATGTGTAATGACTGTGTTTTTGCCCACTGCTCCGGAAGCATGGAAACTTTGCCGCTGTAAAAGAACACGGAAATCAAAAGGACTGACTCCAACCAGCAACTACAAAGTGAGACCAAAGTGTGCAGCATCCGACACTGGGTTTCAATAAAAAGTCCAACTCTGAACAGAAACAGAAGTAGTACATCAAAGTGTGCAGGGTGGCCATCTTCTGTCTGCTGTGATGCTTAAGTTTGTTTATGAGGCGGATAGTCTGCAAGCTCTTCATTTTTAAGGACTAATTTGCCAGTGAATGAATAATAGATACAATGTTCAAGATTAAAAAGTCGAAAAACTACAGTTATTAACTAAATCTACCATGTTTGTGTATCAGCGTGCAAATATGCTAAAATCACTTCTGTATATTTCTATTTACTGATTTTATTCTTTTTTGAGTACATTTTATAATTATTAAGTGTTTTCATTTGCTTTTATTGTGGCTTTTTTAAGGATTGTTTGGCTCGTAGGATTCACTGGACCGGACAGTGAAGCGTAAAATGGGGATGAGAGAGAGGAAGGAGTCAGATTCAAACTCACAACGCTGCGGGCTCCCCACGTGGCAGGCATGTGTGCCATCCATGCCACCACGGAGCAGCATGTACTGTGATTTTAATACATCTTTTTTCTGTACTGTGTGTACAAATTGTGCTCTACAAATAAATTTGCATTGTTTTAAAAAGTAAACAAAAGAGCAGTGGAACAACCTGCTGGGTCACTACCGGTCAAAATGTTTATCACACTAGTGTCAGAATACTTTTGACTGAACAATGGGTTTAGAATTTAGTATCTTAAAATCTCTATTGGGGTAACATTAGGTTAACGCAAATTGTGTGAGGTGGAACGACACAATGCCGAGCTCTACAGGCCATAATTAAATCACAGATACACATCAAGATATAACAGAACGCCACAAGGAAAATGTATTCTGTTTTATCATGTCATTTTGGAACACCTAAACTTTATTTTTCTTGATTCAAAGGCTGAAAAAAGTTTATTAATTAATCATAACAAATTGATTATTGTCTAACCTAGCCAGCCAGATGAATTCTCATGATATTCGTTTTACAAATTCTTGAGAATCCATCTGGTCGTGCTCGCGCTGTTCAGTTTGAACTTGGTTACTGTGTGCACCACAAAAAGGATAAAAAGGTTCAATGCATATAATGATTTACTTTTGCAATACGGCAGCAAACTAAATCTATCTATTTGACGGATATTAATTGTATTTAAAATCAAGACATTGAATAAGGCAGATTTTATTAAGGATTTTCCTTATTTAGTCTAATTTAACCTTGATTTAGTCTTGGTTTAGTCCCTGTCAAGTTTATTTTTCTATTTCTAATGCATTAAGGCATGAACATATTTGTTTCTAATAGAAATGATTGTGTCAAAAAGTAAGATCAAATATCGCAACAATATTCATATCGCAGAAATAATCTCCAATCTCGTGCCGCCCTGTAACCAACTGCCCCCTGCTGTGCTGCCAATCTATCACTTAAGCCGTCCGTTGTCCCCTTGGCTTCTTATTGGTGGTCAGAGAGAGCCTGGACTTAAAGCAGGTCAGCAGTGGTCTATGTGCACCTATAGAGCAGACGTGAGGGTCAACACAGATAAAGGCTGCGTGCTGTGGAAGAGAATAAACCAAGTTTTTTGTCAACATCAAAGGCAGTGAGCACTTAAAAGTCTCACACGACACCACCGAGCAGCCACGGACATCTACATATTTGTACATCTATCTGTCCGTCTACTTTCCTTCCTCCCATTAACATTTAGCGGTGTGGGTCAGTCTGCATGTTTCCTTATCGTTTCCAAGCCAGACGAGATTCATGCACATGCCATTCAAGCCCCTTTTGCTTCAGCTTCCGGCCAGAGCTGCCAAAAGAGAACGGCCCACAAAAATTACATCAACAAACCGAAAAACATTCAATCGCTGCGGAATATTTGGCACATGAAAATTTGGTGTCGCTGAGAAATGAAAGCTGTGCCCACAAACGACTGGCATTTGTCTTAGAGGATTTTGAGCTGCAGCAAATCTTATTGGAATTACTCGAAGCTACAACAATAAAATCAGCTCTTTTTTTTACCTGCAACTGGTCATAATTGTATGGAAGAGCAGCATGTCCTTGTACATTATTTCCAATATGACATGTCCACAAAAGACTTGAATGTAGTTGTGGGGGAAAGTCAGATCACAATTTAAATTTTAACCTGTTTTAAGAGTAAATTAGCATATTTAAATTGCCTGGATGAGGTAACAAAATGATACTTCTTAGCTCTTCCTTGTTATTGTTTGAATCAGTTTCAGTGCAGACGTGTCGGTGCAATCCCTCATTCGTCCAGGAGTGGTCCATTGTAGAAAAAGATTGTTGTAGTCATCTGGACTCAACGTTTCGACTCTCATCCAAGAGTCATTCTCAATCTGTGAAACAAATCTGAGAACTCAGGTTTCATATCCTATTCTGAGTAAAGGTTTTATAGAGTAGGATATAAAACCTGAGTTCTTGGATGAGAGTCGAAACGTTTTGTTTTTCTAAAAACAGAGTCCAGATGACTACAACTGAATCTTTTTCTACAATACACACAAAACATTATGAAGTGGATTTCTTATGCACTTCAGTGCTACTTATCCACCTTTACAAATCCCAAAGAGCTGCATTCAAGATAAAACTAGTAAATCATGATATGGCAATTTTACTGCAACAGCATATCACCAGAGAAATTAGATCAAATGAGATCTTTATCACCATGTCGCCCGGCACTACTGGAAAGAAATGTTAAGCACAAAAGGCAAACAAAAAAAATAAAGTTCAAAAATATAAAAATGAAGCTAGTAATATCAATACTTAAACAAATTAACATATTTTCTAAGACTGAATCCTGCTAATATTACAGCGCAGCTCTCTGTCATCTGAAGACGTATTTGTGAAAAGAGGTCTCAAAAGAGAATCGTAAATTCTGGTGTTTTGACAGTGGGGAAATGCACACACACACACGCGCACACACACACACGCGCACACACACACACACACACACACACAGTTCTCTGCGAAGCATTGAAATGTGGAGCACAAATCGCCGACTGTCAGTGTGATGGTTTCTGTCCACCTGCTGGACTGGCTTCCCCTGTCCAACTCTTTCTTCGTTCCGCATCCATCCAAGAGTAGACACACAAAACTCAAGATAGACTGGACTATGGACCAAAAACAAACTACACACTTGAAAATGAATGGCTTGAGAGGTTGGCGGTATATCAAAGATCTATTTATCTAAAAAATTAGAAAAGGGTTCCAAAATATCTGATGAACAACAAAGTAAATCTTTAAAAAAAGGTTATAAAGTGACATTTCTTCACTTTTACTGTCCATTCACTTCTCACGAACCTAAATCAAGACACATTTGTGATTCATTGTAAAAATATTGCATAAATATTGTCATTATCTAAACAATATATATAAATTTCTGTCAATACAGCCAACCCTTAAATATGATATGGCATATGATCTGGCATATAACAGGTTAGCCAACATATATTATCATCATTGTATTAAATATTTTACTAAAAACATTGCCTATTTTTGCCCAGTTTGACCATTTTGGTGACATTTGTACTTCCTGGTTGGACATAAGCAGATGTGACATAAGTAGAAGTAGTTTCTGTAGTTCCAAGTCAGAAAAAACTATGAGCAATACACAACAGTGTGTGGACTGTAACGATTCAAATTAAACAATAAAACCTAAGAAGGTGCACAAATCAACCAAAATATGGATCCAATCAAGTTAATTTATCAACCCGGACAATGTTATTACATCTGTAATTTATAAATCAACATTTGAATGTGAACTTTTGCTTTAGTCGTCATTAGCGCTGCATAGACATTAGCAACATTAGCACTACAATGCATGTCTATTAGCACTTCAATGTGGAGGCTCAAAGGCAGAACAGGAGCACAGACAGCAGGGGGCAGTGGAGGGAGAACTAAAGAGAAAATTACACAAGGACAACCAATATTTTAACTGTTAGGCGAAAAACGTAATCTAAAACGTAGGGCGCAGGTATGTTGGATTATATAACTTGGATAAACTCTGGGTTCTGACCCGTGAGACAACTGGAATGCAGCATAATTCCACCACTGTTACCTAGCAACCATATTATATCCAAGGAAAAACATTTAAACAAATTACAAAAATTATGATTTGACAAATAATAATACCTGATAACACATGTTTTTATTACATGACTGTTTAAACAGTCAGAAAAAAGGAAAAACTACAAAAAACCCAGTGGGAAAAAGTCAAAACCTCGACAACCATGGTGAAGATCCTACTGTCCAGGACTGACGCACTTCCATTTGCAGATAGAGACGTAGATCAGATGGGGTTTTATTTGAGCGTGTTTTTTCTTATTATCTTATCAAGCACTTTCACGATATCAAAATAATTCCATATGTTATGCATGGAGTCAAGTCAATCTACCAGAGTAAACATGGGAATTATCTTGCAGTGACAAAAACGTAATTCAAGAGCATATTTTAGGATCAGGAGAATTAGCCTGCACCTGTTATTGGACTTGGGTTCTCACAAGAATTACGTCAGGGTTAACAATGATGGTGAGAGTTTAATTGCCTTTTCATTTACAGCTTTCAATGCCAAGAACTCCTGTTGTCTTTTTCACACATTGAGCTATACCGTTGGACCCCCATGCAGCAGTAGCGTGTGGTCAGGGCAATCAAGCAGTGATTGACAAATACAATTTTTAATTAATGTGTGTCACAACTATATATAAATTGTTCTAAAATATATCCAAATAAGCCTGTTTTCCCCTCACTTCTGCTGCTGAAGCTTGGCTGAAGTCATGTCTTGCAGTGGTCTGTGCAGTACTGCGCAGGAAGCATGATTCTTATTCTCCCACAGCTGCTCAGTCTGTGACCGTGTTCAGAGGCCCGTTCATGCTCCGCTTTCTAACATGAGCTTTTAGAACCTGAGTGAACAGCAGCTTCTTATAGAAGCCTGCGCATGCTCTCTGAGGACCACACAACCTCAACCCCCTGGATCTATTCTCAAACCACGCTGAATAAACCTGTGTGGGAATCAAGGATGTTTGCAATTTTGCCCCAACTGAGCATGTGCAGAGGAGAAGCGAAGCAACAGCAGCGCCAAGTTTCAACGAACTGACTTAAAATCTTTCAGAGACAAGACTGTTTGTAGCTAAGGCTGTGTTCATGTGTCCAATGATTAGACAGTTAGAAATCCAGAGTTATTTAGCAAAATAGAGTTCTAATTTGTGTAATGAATTGGCCTGTGAAGTGAGCACATTGAATTCATTCAGCAGCTTGTTCAGGTATGGGAGTTTAGCTCAGTAGTACAGGTGTATGCCCTTCCAGCGGGAGACCAGGGTTCAAAGCTACTCATTACTTTTTAAAACGTTTGTGAAAAAAAAAAATGCTTAAAAGTGAATTCTGCATAAAATCACTATGCACTTTTAAATCCCACCTTAAAAAGTGGATCAAAGACATGTCTGTGAATACTTTTGACTGATTTAACCGTTTTAACCGTTTTAACTATGTATCTTTGTGGAAGGTTTTAATTCATTGTCTTTAATAATTGTCTTGTGTTACTTGACTGTTGCCATGTTCATTAATATGTCTCATTTGTAAAACAGCATTGCACAATGAACACTCAATAGAATCTTCAGAACCATGTGCTTTTTTGTAAAACCGGAAACTGATGAGGGGTCCGAGCTGTTCCCGTCATGTTTTTTTCTTTTTCCTATTGGCCTGATTTCAGCTCTCACACTCTTACACACACTTACACACACTTACACACACTTACACACACTTACACACACTTACACACACCTACACACACCATCATAAACTTGGTATGACGCAGTGATGCAGATCCTTGTAATGACCCAATGAGAATAAGCGAACGCCAAGTGTCAGGGGTAATGCATTATTGAGTTGTTATGCAGTAGTTCAAACACTCTGGCGCCAGCTGCCAGCAGTATCTCTTTTTAAGGCTTGTTAACTTCGATGGCTTGTTGCTCTGGGTCTCTTGTTACGCAGCGCTAAGATCTGGATGGCTTATATTTTCACTTGCACAGCTACACGACAATCGGCCGAGTCTGTCATAGCAAGGTCCCTTCTTAACACGTCAGAAGGACAAGTACGGCTATGAGTTATGTTGTTCAATTTCTGATAATATAAAGGGAGCTTTTTCATTTCTTTTAATTGATTTCTTGATTATGGAGGGAAAATATTTCATTATCACAATAATTTGATGCATAATGTACATCATAATTATTTGAAACAATTTTGCTGTAGAAGAAATAGACTAATATATAAGTTACGGATATCAAGATTATCTGTTTTATGGATAATCATGATTATTCAGGTCACAATATAATCGCAAGATCAAAAAATAATAACTGAGAATTGTAGGCAGCAACAATCAGTTATTTCAGTTCAATATATGTTCTAAAAAAGTCTAAATGGCTGTTTATGAGACAGTATCATTACTTTTTCATTCAAATATTTTTTTTCATTTTAGATAGAAATTGAAGGATGTCAATGTTGTTCGGTTATCTAGTGCCAACAACCTTGAATAATCAATTGTGATGTTACTTCTCACAATAATTGTAACACAAATATTTTGTGTCATGACATATTTCCTAATTCTACCCCCTTGATGACCCGCTAATTGCAATGTTAATTAGAACATTTGTTTGGGAACAAGAAGAAATGCTTCCTTGATACAGTAGGCCATTTTGGTGCTATAACTCAAAATGCTATGTTCAGAGGAAAGATCACTGATAACTGAAATGATTTTACTTTTTACCAAAGGAAAGTTCGCAGTGAGACGAGGAAGATTAAGGTTTGGATGTAGAATGGAACTGGAACTGAAGTACTCTATGCTCCAAAAGTATCAACTTGAATATCCGAACTTTTGTAAATAGAAATTACGGAAGGAATTGTGTAACCAAACACAATGGACACATTTCTTGCCCGTGTCTGCCAGCTGCTGTTGGTGCTGATGCCCTGCAAATATTACAATGAAAATGTAGGTCAGTGCATCCACAAAGAGTTTACAGGGACGATGAAAGGCACGCCACTGTGCTGTCTCATACTCTGTGAATAGTCATTACATTACGGTATACAATCTTTGCATAGCTGATAATTAAGCTCAACTACCAAAAATAAGGCCAATGTTTTAGAGACTATATCAACACAAGTCTGTGTCATAATTTCAATGTATATATGCTTGTTTTTTATTTTCTTTCTAAGTGGTATGTGTTAACCGTCACTGCAAAAGTCAGAATGGACAGTTTGCTGCTGTGGTCTGTTCCCTTCAGCCTTAAACAAGGAAGCAACAAGCTGATAGAACATTTTAAAACAACAGACAATGTGACACACTAAGAAAACAAAAACATATGAGCTCAATAGGATACGGGACACTCAGTGAAGGCTCTATGGCCAATCTAGTTAAGCACAATTATCTCATGTAAAAAGAGTTAATCAAGTCAGTGGCCTACCCTGTTCTGTTCTGTGTGGCATTTGTTTTATGTTCACTGATAATGAATAGTCTGACGATTACAAACTGCAACCAATACAATACAAGTGTTTACAAATAACCTACAATCACAGTGAGAAAAAGCAATAAGATTATTTTAACAGCTACAACAAATAAAATCAAACTCCGTAATGTCAAACTATTCCTTGTGGAGGTGGCCTCAACTTCCCTTGTGGCTGTTTTGTGTTAATCTCAGACATCAGGGACAAGCGCATGTGTCTTTGTACTGCAGCACAAATGCCAGAGTGTGGTTGACAAGCGAAAGATATGAAAAAGAGACTTCAAAGTTGCTTAGAAGATCATGTACCCACATGTTCTCTCACGATTGGTACCAGCCCTACACTGATAGTGGCAAGATAACACCTATGAAGAAATGTTTACGTGGCACATGCCACAAACTTTAGAAAAATAAGATTTAATGTTTAATGTTCTCTTTTTTCCTCAACAGGTTTCAGCTACTCAGAAGGATGCAGATGAGAAATGCTCTCTTAATGAATGTGCCACGAGTCAGGCCTGAGGGCCGCCTCATCACTACAGTTCAAGCAGCAACATTACCCTTGCCCAACAGCATCAAAGCACAAGCAAAGAGCTCTGGGACACACTCACAAAACACTGTACTTATCCTTCACAAGGCTTACTCATTGAAGTGCTCCTGACTTGATGTTCAAGCAAAGTGCCTAAAGTTGGAGCATCCTGGCAGTCTGACACTGAGCTGCAACTAGAGAAGCTCAAAGTGGAAAGTTACATCAACTTGTGAATAGTTACACCAACATGTTAGCACTTCTAGTGCACATATATGAGAAAACACCCAGTCTAAAAATACAATTTGAATAAGTTCTTCTCACAAATAACCAACAAAACAGAGCAGACCCCTATGGTTTGTTTTACTATTTTCTATTAAAATTTTCCCCCTTTGAAATCAAAATCCCAATTTGGGAGATGAGAAACAAAATTGAACTGAATGTGAGTGACATGATCTGACTTGTTCAAAGGCACAAAAGCAGGAAAACAAAGTAGCAGACTATAGTGTAGTTCATGCATACATATAATGTTAGCTTGATAAACTTAGTAGCATTGATTACCCCTGTTGGCAGTTGGCCTTGTGCGACTGCGGGACCTGCTGCGCTGCCGCTGCAGCCGAGACTTGCCCAGGAATCTGTAGTAGTATGAGGGTCGCCCAGAGCCCTTCCTGGTGACTCCAGCCATGGTTCTAGTCTACAGCACTAGAGCCCTCTCCAGTCTTAGTCAGAGCTGATCAAGCCCAGAGCCTCCTCTCATGGGGATTATCTGCAGCTTCAGTAAGTCCTCCAGGAGAGCCGCTCTGTAACTGTCCTCACGTGGAGATCAACATGCTGTCTTCTGATACTTTTCTTACAGTGGGAAGCAACAATCAAACCAACAACTTGAGAGCTGTGCCACAAAGTGAAGTGTGGCTCCACCCCAGGACACTCCCCCTCAAAGTTTCCCACAGCAGGAGCCCACATGCAAGATCTCCGGAGCACGGGAAGTGTGTTTCCTGAATGGCAGGAAAACTGTTCCTGTTTCTCTGAAGGAATGTCACAGACACTCATTATTACTGGGCAGGTCTGATCACCATTGTGTCTGCTCAAAGCTACTTTCTTTTGTGGAGAAACAGACAAAAGAGGAATATAGAAGGGGCAGAGGTTTTGGCCACTGACAAAACAGGAACTGGCTTTGACCTGCATGGAATGGAGTTAACAAGCAGTGTCAGGTTACAACAAGTCTTTGTGGCCTCTGTTAACCACACTAATCTGTTACAGACCTCAGATAAAGAAGCATCTGTGACGGTAAACAAGTATTACACGAGGTCAACACCTCTGCCACTGGAGCCAGATACAGAACATACTCCATGTTTTACGTTCAAACTGCTCTCATTTGCCTGCAAAAAGGAAAGGCTGGGAATGATAGTGAGTGACCAATCAGAGACACATGTCAATAGTTTCAAACAGCCAATCAGAACAGGCTCCTTAGGAAGGATAGGCAGCAGGACAGTGCACACATAAAAGAATGACATGAACAAAATCACACATTCCTCACAATTGTGGCTCTAGGCGTTATATGTAATTGGGCAGGGCACATCCACCTGTCTTCACATAAGCTAGAAACACTTAATTAAACAAATTGGTCTCACTGACTTGTGAATAAATGGATGACAAATCATTTGCATGTATTTTGCATGGCTGAGAGCAAAAAAGACATGGAAGTAACTACAGCCTGTAGCTATAGCTAATTATACCATTTGCTTGCTTTCAGGTGAAGTTTGGGATGGGCGGTAAATGCTACATCAGAAACTTTGCCACTTTGTTCCACAGTCACTTTCACAATAACAAACTTTATCCATTTGGCATTGCGTGGTTTGTTTGTTCCATATAGAATGTCATTAGGTAAACATCACCCAAAGAGAGTCAGACACTCGCACAGCATAGCAACCCACACACACACACACACACACACACAGGAGCAAACAGTGAGTCGACATCAGAGAGCTTCTACTGTGAGGCTTCTCATAAATACACATTAATGAGCCTAATAACGTGCCTCTTGTAAGTAACAGTGGCACGCGTTAAGCCCTTTAAAACTCTAAGCAGAACACGTAATAGGCACAGTGGGAGCACACAGCTACAATGGATTCTTGTTAGGCAGCCATGGAGCCTATAGACATGCAGACCAGTGCAGTGAAGGAGCTCCTGCAGAGTTTGTGTGCTGAGGCTGGAGTCTAAATGCTTTTAAAAGACAATGAAAAAAGGTATTTTATTTTAAACAATTCATAGAAACTCACTACAATAACAGTAAAAGGTCAGTGATAATAGAATACATGTAATGTAGAAACCGGGCAATGGCAAGAAGCCATTGCGAGTGACTACGTAATGCATAGCCTTGTCCTGAACAGCTGTTTCTGTGTCTGTGTACAAATACAGTACAAGTACAAGAATACAAGAGCACAAGTGAACTCAAGCAAAAACACTTTACACAGTTCAATGTATTGTTTGTTCCTGTTTCTGCGTTTTCTCAAATTATGTGTATACTTCAAATGCATTCTCCCCCATCATACTGTGGGTACGGAGTACTAGGAATTGTAGCGTATGCAGTGTTTTCGTCATTCAATGATTTGGGTAGTATTAATTTTTGGTGTTTGTCGGTCTTGTAGTTTTTTGATAATGATAAGTTAAAAGTTTCCCCATAAGTTTACGTTGCAGTTTGTCAAGACTTCAGAGATCAGAACACTACAAGTACTAAACCACTCATTTGACGATATAAGGCAAATGCAAAAAGAATGTATGTGCATGCAATTCCTTTTCGCTTCGACCAGTCATGTGACGACATAAAGCTTATGCGAAAATGTTTAGCATTTTTATATGTGTATGTTGCGCATATTCATAATTAATACCAAGAATGAAGGTCAAAGCTAGGCAAGAACAAATATACCATACCATAAAAAAGAAAAAGAGAGAGAGAGTCTCTCTTTTTCTCTATTTTTGAAGTCGATTGTTGTTGTGTCGCTTTTAAGGGTTAGCAGCCAACTGAAAAGGTACCACCACTTACTGTAGTTGTATGTCTTCAAAGTATGTGTTTTTCTGAAGTCTAACTACCATGATTATTGAATGACAAAAACACGATGATGACATTATCCTTTGATGCCCGGTCATATGACAATGTAAAGCATATGCTTTATATCGTCACGTCAAAGCATTCAATTCATGTCCGTTTTGATCCCATGGGCTTTGAAGACAATGAAACATAAACACAGTGGTACGAGGCTCTTTCTCTCTCTTTCTCTTTCTCTCTCTCTCTCTCTCTCTCTCTCTCTCTCTCTCTTTCTCTCTCTTTCTTTCTCTCTCTCTCTATCTTTCTCTCTCTTTCTCTTCTTTCTCTCTCTTTCTCTCTCTCTTTTTTACAGTACAGCATAAAACACATACTTTTAAGACGTACAACTACAGAAGTTGACAGTAAATGCACCTTTCGCCTGCCAACCGCCATTATCAGTAACACCACAACAACAACAACAACAACAGTTGTACGAGTCAGCACTGCGCAGAAAGCAGTCTGTGTGTGATGGTGGTGGACTCGCAGTGATAAATGTCTGTCACTCACTCATACTGTTTCACCACGGAGATCTCTGAAGTCTAACAAACTGCATTGTAAACTAATAGGGAAACTTTTAACCCAGGCATGTCCAAACTACAGCCTGGGGGCCAAATGCGGCCCTAAAATATATTTTTGTTGGCCCTCCGGCATCCTACTAAGTTAGTACCAACAACAAAAAGTAGTACTTTTTACTGCAAAATGGGACAAATTCAAGCATTTTGATGTTATACCAACCTAATATTAATGTTCTTATTAAAGGTGTGGAGGCCCAGTGAAACTGTCAAATGCTAAATTTTGAATGATTCACTTCATTGTCCAGTGGCCCTCTGCTCCGTATTAAGTTTCAAAATGCGGCCTCCGTGAAAAAAGTTTGGACACCCCTGTTTTAACTAAAACAAGCTTGTGATGCACAATACAATACAATAAAATATGATAAAAACAATATTTTCAAAAATAATAGGACCACACAGTTCCAGTAGTTCCTTGTGCCATGATCATTGCATGATGGAAACATTAAATTAAGTTTGGTGGTCGGTTTTGAAGTTTTTTCAGAATGTTAAAAGTTAAAAGTTTCCCTATTAAGGGGATGCATACACTACAATTACTAGAACTACAAAGTAGTAGCAACTGAACTACTTACTAACTACTAGTACGATTCCACCACTCTAAATAGGAAAAATTGCAACGAGTAATAGCAATAGCAGGAATCACACGAAAAATATCCGCAAAATGAACCATGAATGACGAAAATCAGACAAGAAATGCAACTCGTGAAACAGTCTAAACATTTTTTTTCTATAATAATAAAAACTCAATTATTTCGTTTTTAAGTTTGGGTTAAGGATTTTTTGGACAATTTTGTATTCTTGTAAGAAATAATTGCCACCCAAAAAAGTTTGTATATGTGTGTTCACAATAATGTGAACACTCAAAACCAACATAGAAATATAATTAAGTTGAAAAGAAAAAGTTGAAACTATCGAGAGTTGAGTCAGTGCATGCCTCAAAAATTCCCAGAAGAGAAAACAAATGGGACAATGTCTTCAGCCAAAAAAAAAAACATCAACAGCCTGTGCTATTGTCTTTATATGCTGTTTTAGATCTCACTCAGAAAGTGGCCCTGTGGTGGCTATAGCAGATGAAATATAGCAACAAACCTCTCAGGGTGCATCATGGGCTGCATAGAGATCAGACACTCTGAAACAGTCTTAGATAAGAAAACATACATTAAACGATTGGGGGGGAAAAGATGTCCATAAATGACAAAACAGAATCAACTTGACTAAAGTACGGGAGGTTTGAAGCTCTTTGGGTGGATAACAATAAAAAGTAACTTGACTTAAAGAAATCTAACACTGTTTTGCAGAGAACCTGTCTAAAACATCAAACCTCTCTGGTTGAATGAAATGCAGCAATTCTAAGCATCCAGAAGGGCCTCTACAAAGCTTTATGCTTTATGTCTAACATATTAAAATGCTGACCCCTGGTGGTCAAAATCCACTATTACTACTCAGCTGCAAGTATCACTATTAACACCTTTACAACTCCAATAAAATTGCTGTTACTACAACTATAAATTATGTAAAGAATGACAAATATTCAAATAAAAACATCAAGTCCAACAATTTGTATGAACCATTCAAGCTTTAGTATAATATTTTCTTCTAAGAAAATGAAACGTTAAAAGCAAACATAATAATGAATCAAAATGCTACAAGTAATAAAATGTCCAATTCATGCATGATGCACACTTATAACAGATGACTATTACTACTACTACTGCTTTTGATCAGAATTATGACCTTCCTGAATGAAAAAGAAATATTCCTATAACAGAAACAGCCAACACTTTAATATTCATGTTTACCTTTTTGGAGATTGGCATATAGGGATAGAGTATACTGTGACATAAAATATGAATCAATGAATCTTGATATCCCTATTTTTAGGCAGCATTTGAACGTAATAATGCAGTGGGATAAGGATAGGAGGATAAACAATGACGTATACGGTTCTCTTTAAGAGTTCTGAAAGTGTGCTAACTAAAAGGACAGCAGCGGAGTATATCCTCTTATCTTTATTTACAGTTTTGTCTGGGCCCTGAAACGAATGTGCATACTCTGAGAGAAAGTGATTTTACTTGCACTCAAGGTTGCATTTCCAAACAAGGTCATTATTGCTGCTGAAAGAAGAAAAATGTGGAGGATAATAAATAATTCTCAATTGTCAATATTGAATAACCCTAATTTAACAGATGTGAGAGATGATACAATGTACCTTTGACAAAACACACAAAGTAAAGGCTTACATCTTTAGAGCTCCCTGTGCTGCTGCTATAGTCACCGTGTGGTATCTCCCTCTCCATGCTCGCCTTTCTTCTCTTATTCAGGCCTCCCACTCCCTATTGGCCCCAGAGTAAAGGCCACATTGCAGAATGTCCTGTCCAAAGGCGAACTCATTACACAAGACCGAGCGACTGAGCGGGAACAGAGGAGTTCTGTGTGACACTGACGGACTCAGTCAAACCCACAGCCAACACAGAGCAGATCAGAAGCACAAATAAGGAGAGAGAGGCGCTACTTATGAAGCAGCCACTTAGGATAGGAACAGAAAAGGCTTTGGTGCTGTTTCCAAACATCCAAACAGACATTCACTTGAACTTCACATGGTTGAGAGTCACAAGGGCAAAAACAGACTGACCATGTATTGACAATGCAGTACAATATGTTAGAGAAGCTTTAAAGCACTCAGGCAAGAAGTCCAGGATTGTGAGTAAGCACATTTTGTGTTGACTAAAACTGCTCGTCTACAAAGTGTCTGAATCCAAACAGTCCTCTGGGACAAGAGGGAAAAGCAGTTACCACAAAGTACCATTCAATACCGGTAGTTTCAGAGAACATCAGATCAAATCAGATCTCCAGGAGCGAAGGCATCATTGTCTTGTAAAAGATCCTTTACTTTCTGTAAAAAGTGTCTCCAATGGCATAATTTTCCATGTAAAGAAAATTGCTTGCATTTAGCCTTCCAAATCTAATGGTGTCGGTCAGTAAAAGATCTTCGGCTAAAACAAGTGTGGAAATGTATCTGGAAGTGAGGCTGTAGTCCACGTTTGAAGTTGAAATAATAAAGGAAAAAAGGGAAAAAAAAGTCCTCTACAGTTAACATGGTCACCATATTGGGGTCAAATAAATCATACCACTGAAACTTGACGTGACAGCATACACAAGTGTGATAACTACAGCTAACTCTTCCACTGGACTTGAAATGATCCAGATACATCTTGCGTCAAATAAGATATCATTCATCGAGGTTTGACAAAGTTAGCTTATTGGTTTGCAAAATAAAGGCATTCTCATTAAAAAAAAAAAAAAGGGTCAGTATATTGCTGACCAGCGTAATAGTGTCTAGTCCATTCAATTAAATATAGGTCAATAATGACTTTACAAAAGGTGTGGAAAGATTAGAGAGTCTGAATTGAAAAAAGTGTGTACAGATTTTCTGTTCAGACACTTGGACAGGGCAGGCTGTAAAAGTGTAGTGGAGGATGGAGAGAGCCAAGTGGCCAGTTTTATAGGTAACAAAACATGTCATTACACAAGTGAGACTGTAGCGCCTCAATTACCCTGCTGCTCATTCCATAGCTTTTTATTGCTGCTTTTTAGAAAACTCACGCTATAAGTACTTACACGAAGCACAATATCGCACATTTACTTTCTACAGAATACTATTTCGTTTTCTTGATGTGCTTTTAATTTAGTCCTTTTAACCTTTGTACAAGTGGAAAGCTTCTTTTACCCGTTTTACTGGTTTAGCACATTTAACTTAAAGTCTCAATATTTTTAAATACTAACTCAGACTCACGCAACGTTTCTAGCGATAGTACGGTATGTATTATTTGTCCAATATTGTGGTTACTGCTCATATGCAACGTGCATGAAATCTGAGTCAATCAAATTCAGAAACTCATGTTGTTTAGGATGGAATTTTAAGAATTTCTCCAGTGCCTACGATGGTGTCTAGTCCCCTCTTACTCACACTAACTCTATTGTCGAATGAACAATAGGCTGAATATGTAAAGGCTTGTGAAACGTACATTGTTCAGAAACCTGAAGTAGTGGGGAGTTATACGGGGTCCCACTCCCCCTTCAGCAGCTGCAGTGTCTACTGGACAGATCAAATAACTCAACGGTGCCAATCATTTCAACTACTTCCTTGCAATGTTCAAAAACTGTGCACATCCCCATTTCTTAAAGTACAAGTACAACATTAAAATCTTCACTATGACTGCAACAATTCCTTCATTAATTCTGACTGGGTGACAATAACAAAACAATCGTTATACTATACTATACACTATACAGCTTCTAAAACATATGCCTAAAGACCTTTTATAATAAAACAGCTGCATTATTAAATCAAATTGTACATATTCTTTATCTAGATGCCTTCAGTCACCATGTTGCAAACTTTATTTAGTCTCTTGAGCTTGAATCCCGGCTCTGACAATTTGCTGCATGTACTCCCTTCTCGTCACCATTTCACGCTGAGCTGTTCTGTCTATTAAGGCCTACGGCCAAGAAAATCCTTAAAAATAAAATAAATAAATAAAATAAATAAAATAAATAAAATAAATAAAATAAATAAAATAAATAAAATAAATAAAATAAAAAATAAATAAAATAAATAAAATAAAATAAGAAGTCTTCTTGTGCAATATAAATTATTGTTTTGACTATTCAACTAATTGAAAAAAAATATTCACACACTAATGTGAAGTGACTAAAATGAAGGTTAGTTGCAGCCCTCATCTTTAGCTAGCTTATCTCTCTCCTCACTGTATATCATAATCACAGTAATAAAAATAACTCAACAGACAAATTGAGTACAAAATCGGGTCGTATGATATGTCAAAAAGTTGAAATCATGATTTTCTCAGAGCCTAGATCACAGTTTTGATGTTATCACAATTCATGTACATTTAGTATATTTATATTTCTTTTAAAGGGTAACTGAAGCATCTGCTGTTTCTGAAAGTTCACACTACACTGCAATTGGTTAAATCTACCTGTCACTCACTCAGAGCATCACTAATAAAGAGGAGTGGGTGGAAAGGTGGCAATGAGGTCAACCTGCCCAGCGTCTTTGAATCACCTACTAGCTTTTAGAAATGTGTTTACTGCCATTTTGATTCACGTTAGCAAATGTTCAATGTCATACCACTATTCCCTACGCAGAGGGCAGGACACCAGTGGAGTGCCTAAATCTGGGACAGTGCAGACGAAGAGGGTTGCTCCTTTCAAACCATATTTGAATCTATTTAAAGGGTGACATATTGAGAGGTGTGGAGGTATGTCACAGGAAGTCAGGAATGTAGGACATCCATTTCCCTTCTATTTCCTCTTTTCTATTTAGTCTCAGCATGTCGCCTTCCTGCTTTACCAAAATATGATCAGAGTTGTGAGAAAGACATTGGAAGGGTCTCGACAAATGGAATCAGGGGTAAAAGATGGAAGTAAACACATTCTTTATTTACAGTATATTTTGGTTTATGCAGTCGCTCACAGGAAGTGGAGCATGTGCCTTTTGTTGATTTTACGACAAATGTGGAGCATCTCCCGATCCTTCTGCCGGTTTCCATGGAAACAAACACTGAAAAGACTGGTATGCATTGTATGAGAAAGTATTTGTGGGGTCGATAAGGGAAAAATCCTGCGTTAAAAAGGTCAGAGTTCCAAAGAGTTGATGATTAAAAGGTTTGTCAATGTTACAGTAACATCTCTTTAATGTATATTTGTGCAGGGGAACACTAGTGCAATTATGTCCAGTTTAGGTAAACGGATTCAAACATGGATTTTATAGAATCATTTACTATACATATATCACTTTTTTTCTTGTAAGGTATACTGTAGAATCTTCTCAACCAAAAAAGTTTGAAAAACCCAATATTGTTCATATTTTATTCAATTGACTACTGTGCATTTTTTATTCTACATTTGAACCTTAAATGGTAAAACAGGAACACTAAGAACTCTGACGAATTTATTGCACGAACCAGTCTTTACCTGTAGTTTTTGTTTGTTTGTCTGTTGAAAAAGTAACTCAGGAGTGTTATGGATCACAAAAGAAATAACATCTGCATCTAAAACAGAAAAAACGTATCTTACAGACACAGTCACATAGAGTATTAAGTAAAGAAAACAAAAATGCAGTGCTTTTGAGTGATACCACTGTGAGGTAATTGGTCTATGTGGCTCAGGTAATAAAGAATTTACCCCAGAACTAATTAGATGATCTCTGACAGCCCAAGTCCAATTATGAGCTTTGTATGTGTGAGATGTGGTCTACACGGTACACTCCCCCAAGTGCTTCTAGTTTTACCCGTGTGTGACTCATCTAACAAGGCCATACAAATATAAACATGCTGCTTGTGTAGCACCACTTTCCTCCTTTTACAGGAAGGGCTCAGAGTGCAGACAAAGAGCAGAAAATAAAAATTCAAAGTTATTGTCCCGATCATTTTGCCTCCTACATTATTCAAGGATTTGTGCAATATTATATGACTTATTTATATCGTATTTTCAGTGACATTTCAATTTAAGATGATGCGAGATTGTTTGTTGTTGTAGTAGGTTTCTGTTGGAGGAGAGGCTACCTGCTTGTCTCCATGGAGATTAGGGCTGGGCAATATTCCCCACATAACGATATTATGTCAATGCAAAACATGCCTTGTACATATTTGGTGAGGTGAGTAAGTTTTACTTTTATTCAGCTCTTTTTGCAGCATATCTCACTAAACGATATACTCGATATATAAATATTTTGCATATATTTGAAACAACATTCAATTCAACACTAAATTTGTCCAAGTCTAATGGCAATGCTTGGCCAAGAATGTTCCACGGTATGGCATTAAACTCATTTATCTCCAAACGATATGTTCTTCATGGAGACAAGCAGGTTGCATACCCTCAATAAGAAAAGTTACGCAGTGCTCCTTTAATTTAAAATGAATAATACTAAATAATTTCCATATTTCAAATCCACACGCAGAACACCTATCCCACAGAATATGCTAATCAGATTACTCATCAACCAAACACTTGCTGCGAGACCTTTCGATTTTCCGTTTACTGACAGAATAATATCAAACCTCGTTGTAGGGATGTCAAAACTATGACAACAACTATACATTCATTTAAAAGTATCGATTAAAAAAAAAATCACAAAAACAGGACAAAACGTGACCTTTCCTGAACAGTTTTATAATGATCTTGAGCTTAATCAGATCTAGTATAAGATATCAATTTAAGTAACATTATTTTGTGATGGCACTAAAAAAAAGAGTGTTTTTAGTATCATTGTGGTATTGAGCATTTTCCATAGTATCGAACTTGCGTTTCAAATGTCAGCATTGTGACAACACTACTTTGTCAGCAATAGATTTACACACTTTGTTTTTATTTCAATATAGTTTAAGCTACACTGCATTTCTGGCCAGAAAAGCCTTCGCAGTTATCTTCTAGGTTGGAGCTTGATGACCATAAATGTATGAAGAATGTAGGGGCAGCTGCTGTACATCTGCAGGCATCCTGGTGGCACACCGATGTACTTTGTCAAACTCTGAGCCTACAAGAGCAGAGACCAGCGTACCAGGAAGTACATTGCCTTACTGGTGGTGGCTTTGAAGGAGGCTGCTTGTCAAAAAGCACAGTATGAGAGACCAAAAGTGTAGGGCCACATCTGCTCCCGGGGCCACTGAATTCACATATACATAACAGATGGAGTCCAGCTGCATTCATAATGAGAGGGAATGCACAACTCACCGCACTATTTTTCATGAAGGTATTATGCATATTGCAAATACCAGCCTGAATTTCCTTTGGGATCAATACGTTACATAGGACTCAGATACATGTGGTGCACAATCTTGGAGAAACATGTAAATGTGAGTAGACTGTGTTGAATGAAAATGTGAAAATAATGACCCTTTAGACAGTTTTGCATACATTAACATTTTAAGGCGGTATTCTGCAAACTGAAAAAACCAAACCAGGGGAAATGTTTAGCTACGTTGGCGCAGCATTGATACCAGGAAAATGATTCTGACACTTTGATTGATTAGGACAATAAGACCATTTGCTAATTACAATTCTGTTACATTTGTAAGATACGGCAAAGCTTTAAATAATTTCTGTTGGTCACGCGCATATGACGCAACAACAAATAACAACAGTTGCTTTGGCGACAGGCAGCAGAGGTTGTGAATATTTGTCCACGCTTCAGTTCCCCTAAACAAAAAATGACCTAATTGAACATAATGAGCAATAACAGCCATCTGATGCACAAAAGTGTGTCAGCCACTGCATCAAACCATCTTAAAGTGTATTTTCTGTTTACATACAATCATACGCACACAATGAATCATGCAGCAGTTATATGACCGTTTTTGATCACGTAGATTGCCCAACACCTTCAATCAAAACACTTGCCAAGAAACATAAGCGCTAAGTTTAGATTTCATAATCAGAAACAGCAAAACAAGTGCGTTCAAGTAGCAATTCTAATCTTCAGGTGCTTTATCAATACTATTCATGTTTGGTTCGACATTTCACAATGGCTGCACTGGCTGTCTTACACTCAAAAGGTCACACTTAATTAAACAAACCTCCCTCCGCCTTCAGCCTCTGCATAGCTGCGAGAAAAAGCACAGCCACTTGTACATGACGCACTATAACAGACAGCATGCCAGTAGTCTTGTGCATCGCTACATAACAGATTAAGGACTAAATCAACACGAGGCTTATCTCCATACACGTCTCAGGAATACACACGAGAACCACTGGGATGCTATTATCTCAAGCAGTGTGGTTTATCATAAAACTCAATCGCTCTGTTATCACTGTTTGCGAGATGAGCCCACTTTCACTTGCTGAGAGGAGAAAGTGATCATATGACAATGTATATAGTAACTTTTTAACGATGATTTTCCAGCTTAAAATTTGTTCAGTGGTTCCAAACTTTTTCCCCCAACTATTTTAACCATAGATAAACTGGTGACCCAAACATCCTTCTCCTACCTGAGAAGCAACTGATTTATAAGGGTAAAAATTTTATTTTATGTATCTATTTTGTTAGTAAATATGTTATAGTACAGTAATTATTATAAAATACTTAATAGAAGCATTGAACATACAATACCTTCATTCAAATTCACACAATCTAGTTTGAACTTCTTTTACAGAAGCCCTGGTGACCCCCTGAGAATCCTTGGAGAACCAAATTAAAAACAAATGGCGTTTGATATCAAGGTTCATTAAAGAAAGACAAATATCCTCCAAAGTCCAAATTCAATTGGCTGTAGTCCCAAACTTCAATAATTGTAATTTGCACCCGATTTAATGGCGATTTGAATGAAATGTTATTACACAACCTTGCTCTGAGCAAAGACCACCTCAGTCTTATTGATTGTCATATGTGTTATAGCTTTATTTGCATTACAAACTGTGATGCACTGTCTGCTGTCATCTTTCTGTTAGAACCAGAGTTAAATCATTTTGTTTCTCTTAGTTTGGAGGAGACCACATGGACCAGCTTTCAGTCCTTCTCTGCATCACCTCAGCTAGTTTAATATGTTTCTTTGCTTTGCACTTTTAATAGGTGCTGACCACACTAAACTGGAACATCCTGAAAGAGCTGCAGTTTTGGGGACGCGCTGACCTTGAAAAGACATTCAAGTTTGGCCAACATCTAATCTTTACACATACATTTTGAGGAGAAACTATCATTATTTGCCTTTTATGTCATGATGAAGTTACAATGTTATTCACTTAACCAGTCATAATGTTATGCCTGCCTGGAACATGTCTCAGCGTATTACACAATACTTTAAAGTCTCCAAGGTACAAATAAAACATACACCATGACATAAGCAATAGAGATTAGTCGTCGCTCTAAATCCTGTCGTGAGTCTACGCACTTACATCAAAACACACAAAATAATCTGACAGATTTGACCCTCCGTAATCTGTCATAACAAGAATGTATTAATCTACGTCCCTCTTTTTATGATCTTTCTTTTCCTCATGGGAAACCTCTCTAGTCTCTGTTTGGAGTCGTAACTGGATTGATACAGCAATTCCAATCCAGCAGTCCATAATTCCCACTCGGTATTCCCAGTAATCCCTCGTCTCCGGCTGTTGTGAGCTGACTTCCTTCCCCACAGCTGCTGGGCGGCTCTAATAATAGGACAACAATGCAGACCCAAGCCTGGACACACAGTTATGGGCAAGTAGTAAAAAGGGAATCTCATTAGACCAACACATTCTCAAATGTCTTCAAAAATGAAACACTTCCAATCACTTTCTCTACACATGCCACTCCATAATAGTTAAGTTGTTGCATGTTAAGTTGTTGCAAGTAAACACATGTTGGTGGCAGGATGATGAGGCGGTTGAACTCTGAAATAAGCTGCTATCTGTGGTAAAGACAGACATAGACAGCACTGACTACACTGCAATCATGGAAGAGCTGATAAATGAAGACTACATGGCACTAAAGTAGCTAATGACTACCTTGTGCTTATACTACACACCAACAGACAGTGAAAAGCTTATGTCTAAGTGTTTCATGTTTGTGCTGCAAATCAGCCAAGACAGTTTAATTGTCTTCGACAGCCCCCTGCTGTGAGAAATACATACACATACACATACCCGCCCCCCGCCCCATGCTACCTAAGAAAATATAAGTAATCTTTGCTTGTAATGTGGCACTTAAAAAGCTTCCTAACGTTATGCCTCTTGCCTCCTTTTCCATACTTCGCCATTCCAGTACAAAAGCCTTCCAATACAGAATCACACTTCTAAAGTTTTTCAAGAAAGTGCAATAAAAACAGAACTTGCTTACCTCAGACTAGGTCCCACTGCAGAGTTACAAGGAAAAGAAGAATCATTCTGAGAAGCATCAAGCGGTAAATCTCCAAACTTGGCTCCCTACTTTGCTACCTTGCTCCCTCTGTCCGTCTGCCTAGGACTCATTCATGGCAGTGGACAGAGAAAGTATGCATGTGGTGTGTTGGAGCGTACTATCCTCTGGCATCCAGCTGGGTTAGCGAGCCCCCCTACTCAGGCACGCTCAAGCCAACAGAGAACTTTCTTTGTGTTGCGCCGCTTTCTTCTACTTCCCTGCGCTCCATGACTTCAAACGCCTCAAAAACTCCTCGTTCTTCTTCTCTCACATGAGCAGGCTAATGAAAAAAGGGAAGCACAGGGAATGCCTCAGCACTCAGCGCTTTGGAAGAGCAGGAGGAGGTGGAGGAGGAGGAGAGGGGGCGGGGTTTCGGTAAAGAGAGGGCTAAATTCCTATACGGCGGCCATCCAATCAGGAGCTTTGTTGCGGTTGACCAAAAACCGCGGGGCCAGACCAGGCCTCTCACTACCACACTCCACCTTTAAGGCATTAGTCGGAGTTTGTCTTGTACAGCACTTAGGGTTAGTCTGCGAAGGCAATGTGAAGGCCAATAAAATTTAAATAAAGAAGTTAAAGGATCTATGCTACTTTTTTGGGAGACTATAAATGGTGGAATGTCACAAAAACACATTTAGCAGTGTTCCAATGTTTAGAGTACAATGCTACAGTCATAAAAGCCGTAAGTAACAGTAGAGAAAGGAGTCCTAATCTCTAAATTTTGAATTGCAGATTTTAGAAACAACCGCCGGCAGCAACATACAAAATGTGTGTGTGTGTGTACAAAATCTTAGACCAGCGTAGCGTAGACCAGAAACAGATGTCTAAATATCAATAAGCCTGCTGATACGTCTCTACTGAAACTATTTGTATCCCAGGCCACATTCCACCTCCTTTTAAAAAGAACAATGGCCCTCTCACGTTACACTGTCCTTGAGTAGACGTTTGTCAACTCCAGCGTGAGTCCTGAATGGTGGGGGCCGCACTCTCTCCTCACCAGGTACTGACTGCGCGCTCACTACCCTTTCTCTCCTGATCTTACACTGTTCACAATAAATGATGCCCTGGGATCAGAGATTATGTCATGTGTTCATGCGAGTAGTGTATTGTTGCAGTTATGTAAGACTTGTGATATTGTTGTCTTATTTATAAATGTATTTTAAGATCATCCACTCAAATCACAAATACTGTTGTGCAACAATTACATTTTACATAACTGCAGTGCAAAAGCTGACATGAGATAGGACAACAATACAAATAATAATAAATGTAAAGAAAATAAACAGAATTGCTTCATTTGAATTTTTACTGCAACAATAAAATCTGCTCTATATCAATCATTTTGTTAATATGTCCAGATTTGGGACAGAACCAAATAACTGTGTTAAATAGCACACACTATTTTTTGTGAGGCACAAACAACATTTCTTTGAACTCAGGACCACGTGTTTTCTTTAAATATGTTTTACCTTTTTATTTTTTAATTATGTAGTTGTGTAATTTTGCACTGTAATATACAACATAATTTCCATGACACAAAGTATTTCTTACAGACATGAGTGATTACTATGGTATGTGTGCCGGAGTTTCACACCAGGTTCACTCTAAAAACACCCCCCTCCTTCCCTCCTTTCATGTTTGAGCCCTTGTCATCAGTAAATCTTCACCTTGTCACTGAGTTTGTTCACTTGTGTGCTCACAGTCCTGGAAGAGTCAAAATACAAGCCTGTTATATCGGCTGCATGGAAGGTCTGGGGTATTCTGATAATCACTACATCTGTAGCCATCTGATCTTACTGGGACAAATCAGAGATAGTCTTTTGTTAGGAGAGTAGACGCATAAGCAAAATGACTCCAGAAAATGCTGAGACGAGGGGAAAATTTACACTTAAAACAAAATCGTCTGCATCTTTCTCACTGTGTTTGAATGTAAAGTGGAGAAGTGGAAAATGCATTAAAAGTAATGTGTACAGTATATTAGAGGCAGAAAGAAAGTCAGCAGAGGCCATTTTAGACACAAAGGAACTTGTGTGTGGCAGATGGGGTCAGACTTCAGCTGTACAAACCCTGCCATCAATGCTTTTTGTAGAGGATTTAAGCTCAGAAGATCCCAGACCTTTTAGCCAACAGGATACCTGCTGTATGTGATCTGCTTTAAGAGAGCAGCAGGACTGAATAATACTGACAGGGGAAGGAATCAAGAAAGACATTTTGTTGAGATTAGGTAGTGATTTGAAAGAAAGTCCTTTGTGTTTGTACTCATTTATTACAGAGACTGTTTAAGGTTTTTAAACAGAACTGTATGACACAAAATTCACAAACGTGTTTATTTAGAGCAGTCACTATTTTCAGTTAACTGTACCCTTCTATTTGTCAGCGCTAGCTGCCCACATATTCTTTATCACTTCAGCCTCCATATCATGTTTGATTTGGGGTGTTTTGTCCTACTTTAAGTGTTACATTTTGTATTTGGTTTTAGTGGAATCTTTATGCAACATAAATGTTGTATTTACTGAGGTGCTTGATCAGAGCTGTGCTCCAACTTTCTTTCAGCAGGCCAAAACTGAAGTGCATTTAATTACTGTGCTGTTTAAAAGAACCAACAGAGACAAGTTTAGCCCCCTTTCCAACTTTAGCCAGTGAGCTGCACTGCATAACCTTTAGTGTGAAGAGTCGGCCACCTGCTTGTCTTCACAGAGGCTTTTCCTTTGCCTGAAATGTTCAACACTACATCATTAGCATTATCTCCATGGAGACAAGCTGGGGACACCACAAGGCCTAGTTACAGGTCAGATCTGTGGAGATGTCACTAAGAATGCAACAATACTCAATATAATATCACATTTTACCGTAAAAACTGTGTTCATATTAAGCCTATTTTTATTTGTATCCTTAAGTAGATTTAAATGGTTTATTTAACGCATGCCCTTTTGAGTTCATATATGTTGTTTTATCATTGTTCATTGTTTTTTATGTTGTAACAAATCACCAAAGCAAGTTCCTATGTTTGTGAATTCTATTCATTGGCAATGACAATAAACCTGATTCTGATTCTGAAATCATTCAATACAACACTTCACTTACAATACAATACTACCCGCAGTATACAGTAAATGCTAAATTGATACCGTAATGCCATTTCAGGCAGAGAAAAAACATCTCCATGGAGACAAGCTGGTGTCAGAAAAGTTACACACCTTTAATCAAAACACACATTCCTGAGGCCTTTTTCACAACATTGCCAAGTCCCACTAAAAAGCAATGCAAGAAGTCTTGTTGACCTCATGCAAAAATCAAAGTGAGACAACCTCCTCAGACAAGTCCTTTTCTACCAGCGCTCGTGGCCTCTGGCTGCTGTGTGGGCTGAGTGCATCAGCATATGATTTACAAAGACATTAGAAGCACATTCTTAACAAATATGGAGTGAGCATGAAACATGATCAGAGGCTCCGCTTCTCTCCCAGACATAAACACATAAGGAAAACAGAACGGAAAGCAACACTCAGACACACACAAACACACGTACACAGTGACTGTTTATGGGCTCCTTATTACAAGTCTGTGTGCACCGCTGACTGACAGGCCCACATCACAGGCTTTCTCTCAAACTGGGCCAAATGGACAAGTGCCACTGTTATGGCTGGACACTGGTCAACATCTGAAGTTATTGCTGAGCTCTTTACTTACCGAGTTATTTATATCCAGCATTAGATGAGATGTGAGACTTGATGGACTGTAATCCACTAAAGATTTAAATATCAAATTGCATAAAAATAATCTTAATGTCGACCAAAGTTTTATTAGTGGCAAATTAATTTAGCGATACAAAATATTCAGTCAAATCTAGCCAGAATGATTTGCTTTGTGTGAGTCCCAGGCCGGGAAAACTAGTCAAACAATCCACTTTTAAACTGACATGTATTTATTATTGGCAAATCATTAAACACTCTAAAGATAGAAGTTCTGGCGCCATTTCATTTGGAGGACAACGTTATTAAACTTTGCATTCATTGTAATTCAAGTAAGTTCTAAAACAATGACATTCTTTGTAGAAAAAGATTCAGTTGTAGTCATCTGGAATCTGTTTTTAGAAAAACAAAACGTTTCGACTCTCATCCAAGAGTCATTCTCAATCTGTGAAACAAGTCTGGGAACTCAGGTTTATATCCTACTCTGTGTAAGCCCTGCCCCCAATGGCATTCTTTGTTCCCAAACACTGTTGCATGACCTTCATTAACTCATTCATTTGATGTTCACATAAATACAACCAGAATGTCTCGCATACATTTGTGTAGGAACTCAATCTGCTCATTAAAATAATAATAACAGTACTTAGTACATAAAAGTACTAAAATACTAAACTAACCACTGTACTAAAGACTCCTTTATTCACATATCACACCCACCGAGACGAGACTCAGCAAACGACACAAGGAAAAAGGATTCATTCAAAAACATTTAAATTTTCCCCAAAACACAGGCCTGAAGCACAGATCTAAAAGATCAGTGTTTTCTCTTTATAAAATGTGATTATTATTCAACTTTAACAAACATTTTCATGAAAGGAGAAAAATATGGTGTTATGAAAGTAAAACACATTTGTCCAACTTGCTTTCAGTGGTCTGCTCTACTAAGTTAACACTTTTTGATGAATTGAATAATGTGGCTTCTTAATTATGACAAGTCAATAACAACATTTAAAGATGACATTATGGTTTTATTTCTGATATTTAGTGATAAACTATAACATATATTTTACATTTTGTTCATTTTAATTGGTCATATTGTGAAAAAAAAACAACTTATAAATGAACCGGGTTCATTGACTTTCTGTTCAGAACTGCAAGACACAGCCTGTACAGTATGACCTGGAGTCGGAATGGTTTGGATAATCACAAGTAAGCGCAGTGGGCGGAGATGGGGGGTAGGTGAAAACACATATTTTCGGAGTCCTCAAGCCTCAGTTGCATGACAATGCGGGATTACTTAAATATCCTATATTATGCTATTTTTGTTTCATAGTCGACCCTAAGGGCATAGTTGATAATAATAAATGTTGTGCAACATCCATAACATAATAGTTATAAAATATCACCCATATCTTGGACCCCGCTCAAAGTGCAGACGGCTTAGTTTGAGATTCGCCCCCATCCGAGCATGCGTTCCCCACCCACCCCGTGACGTAGCCTCATATGGAAAGTAAACAGATGCCGAGGCGTGCGCCGGTCAGCGCTGGTACACAACGGCACATGTCAGCTGCAGCAGCGTTGGATCAAAAGAAGTAGCGCTTGAAGCTAACTGTGGCTAAAAAGCAGCGGTTTCTCTCTCAAGCACGGTGGGCGGGGGGGAGGGTGGAGCGTGCTGCTGCACTCAGGATGACTCATCCTGGTGAGTAGGCCCCGTTCGTCTGCTCATCCGAGGGAAAAAAAACACTTTGGGCACATATACGAGGTACCAATAGCACTGTAAGAAGGTTAAAAGCTCTGAAAAGTCGATTTTGCATGATATAGGATCTTTAAACATGCATGAATATGGGCCCTTGAACTCTATTCCCTAATCTAATATTTATGTGTTGGATATGATTTTATAAAGACACTTCGATAGCTATGAGATGACAACAAAAAGTACTCATGATGAGAACAGGAAGCAAAACAAACAATTACAAAGTTCTGCTAGTACCACTGTGCACTATGTCACACTAAATATTATATCATTCCTACCATACTATTCATTATTTTACTAATGTTTGGGGTTTTTTTTTTTGGGGGGGGGGGGCAGTTGTGCTTTTTACTGACCCCATAACTCCCCCAAAACAACTTTTTTCAACAAGTTCAAGTACTTTCAATGCAACAGCTGCTCCCACTTATAATAATCTCACCATCTGCAGCTCTTCTACAGTTAGATCAGCAATATCAAATCCCACTATTACAACCTTACAGCCAACTATTATGACTACTTTGAAGGCAAGGTCAACCTTTTACTTTGCTCCTTGTTATATTTCTTTTTTTTTTTAGAACATAAAACAACAGAAACAAAATAAGTAAAAAATGAAATGACAACATAAGAAAAGGGGTGGCATCCAAAGAAAAGTGAAGTCCAAAATAGAAGTCCCATTTAGTCCATTGTATGTTATATTATGTTAAAATATGTTTATAATTCATGATGTGCCTGTGTACCTTGTTTCCTTCCACCTCTGAAGTCCAACCTTCTCGTGCAACAGTGAAGGTGAGCATCAGCGTCAGTGTTCTAAATTATTCAGTTTGTTAAGTCCCAGCAGTGAGCAGCAGAAGTTCTGAAAGTTTCACAGGTTTCTTGTTCTTTCCTTTGCCTCACTCTTGTGCTATGGCAGCCGGCCCCTTGGAAAAGCAACGTGTGGCTTAGTCGGTGGCAAGGACGCACAACTACGGTCTGCGCGTTCAAATCTGTTCAATCCATTCTGCATTCTTCATCATCAGCTTCAACAGAACAGAACGGAACAGAGCAACACGGGACAGAGCTTTTTTTTCCCTCTTTGCTTTACAACTTGTGGGTTAGAGCATGTGATCTAGTGAGGGGCGGGGGGGGGAACAAGCAACGGAAAATTGATGGGACAAAAAGGAATGAATTGAGTCTCCCACTGGAATTAACTATGTGCTGTCTGGCCGTTTCCTCTGCATTCCACTTTTCATTCAGCACCCACACGCCGCCGACCACTACACAGCCTACAAAATATATCACACAACCCTCAAATTGCCCTCAACCAAATTAGCACGCCCACATCCCTCTCGCATATGCCACTGTTAATTATTCCATTCTGAACGAGGCTAAAGAGAGACGACACAAGTGCCAAAAACTACGCATGAAAGTAGGTTTGGAGAGAATTCCTTTCGCGCTCCCGCTGCCTCAGTTCCATAGTGTCGTTTTCCATCACGTTGCCATGTAACACCCCTCACCTCCTTGACCCTCAACAGAACACTTCTTTTCATTCGAAACAGAGGCCCTAGTCACCCAGGACCACAAGGAGAGTTGCGCCAGGACAGCCATGGTGACCCTGCTCCCGTCTGGACCAACATTCAAACTTTCCTGTCCTGAAGGTAACAGTTTCTTTTTGATTCTAAAACTTACCATTGTGCGCCTCCGGAGGGCCGCTCACTTCACCTTTCCATGTTAGATGTGTTTGATGGGAAGCTCCGAGACTAGCATAGCCATCGCTTTAAAGAAGTCGATGTGAAGTGATTTAAGTCCAAACTGCCTGGAGTTGTCTTCTCCTCTGCAGTTCCTGTTCTCCAGTTTTGAGAGTAGATTTTTGGCCTGGTCTCAAGTTCTGCTGCCTGCCAGCTCAGCGCAGGCTTTTACCACTGTGTTACATCTGTCTGCCGGAGCCCCCCGCTTTGGAGAAGTGGAGTGAGAGGGAGGCTGAGAGAGAACAGCAGGGGAAGGAGAGAAGAGGGAGGAGAGCAGAGGGAGGGGAGGAGAGAGAGGGGAGGAAGAGAGAGAGAGGGAGGAGAGAGAGAGAGGGAGGAGAGAGCGGAGGAGAGAGAGGGAGGGAGGAGAGAGAGGGAGGAGAAGAGAGGGAGGAGAGGAGGAGGAGAGAGAGGAGGGAGGAGAGAGAGGGAGGAGAGAGAGAAGGGAGGAGAGAGAGGGAGGAGAGAGAGGGAGAGAGAAAGGGAGGGAGAGAAGAGGGAGGAGAGAAGAGGGAGGAGAGAAGAGAGAGGAGAGAGAGGAGGAGAGAAGAGGGAGGAGAGAGGGCGTCTCCATGCCCAGAGTGACGAGTCAGCTCTGGGTGGGCCGATACAGGGGCATGGGAATGTATCTAATCTGTTTTACTTGATTTAGGATTGCGATTAGGAATAAATATTTTTTTTTTCACAAACTATGCTGTCCGCTGCAACATGGACACACAGCAATGTAAACGTGCGTGACAAAACTAAACAAGTGCTGCAGTAAATCAGATTCTCCAGCATCTTATTGCTGTCAGAAATAACAACTGTGGTGGGACTTAAATATTATTATCAATAATGTTATGATTTTTCTGGGGGTATATGAATATCGGGTATAATGTTAAAACGCTGCAAAAAAACAAAACGCAAACTTGGATTATTATTATTATTATTATTTATTTATTAATTATTATTATTATTATTATTGTATTACATTTTTATGTCCATTCTACTTTTTGAACCCCAACAGTGACATTTCAGGGGACATATTATAAAAATCAACTTTATATTACACAAAGTTGTATTTTTACTGATTCCGACATGAATAATCCTGTATTGTCCCGCTATCCCCAATCGCCGCCAACATCCCTGTATTTATTGCAAAAGATTAATACTCCGAGTGAAACATGCAGCTTCTAAAATGACGCATAGCCACTTTTCAAAAGTAAAAACAGGTAAATGACAATCTGCTGCTTGTTTTACGGTGAAATGTCACGATGAAGAGTCAACAAATCCGTTTGAATTATTAAACCTGTTTTGATCCATTCTGCAGTTTACATTCAACCAAATGTAAAATGATGATGTACTTAGCAGTAAGTATATTTCAAAACGAAGTACCTGAAAAAAGCTTAATACAGTATGTTCTTGCTGATGGATTGGCTTCCACAGCATCGTCATAAGAATAGTCCCAAAAGATACTGAGATATTAATTTTAGTCAATGTCGCCCATCCCTAGACATTACATCAGGCATGTCCAAACTACGGCCGCGGGGCCAAACGCGGCCCCTCACAATTTTGTTGGGCCCTCCGGCTTCTTGCTAAGTTGGTCCAAATATCAAAAAGTAGTACTTCTTACTGTAAAATTTGAAAAATTCAAGCATCTTGATGTTACAACGTAAATTAATGTTCCAAATCTTATTAAAGGTGTGGAGGCTCATCGACTATGCCAAATGCAACATTTCAAATGATTTACTTCATTGTTTGGTTGTCTGTGGCCATCTGCTCCGTATAAGTTTCATAATGCGGCCCTCGGTGAAAAAAGTTTGGACATCCCTGCATTACATGATTATACACATCGCAGGAGAACACATCGCAGACCGTGTTTTGAGCTGGTTCCTGCCTCATGGGCCCTAAACCTTGTCAAGTGCAAAGAAAGGCCAGAACAGCCTCTTGCTATTCAGGTGGGAGATGAGAAGAGATGAGAGCGCTGTGATTTGTTTGGGAACCCTATTTATCTTGTTGTCTTTTTTATTCATCACAATTCTTATTTAAAGTTGGTGCCACAAGGACACACCTACACCAGCAAATAATGGACTAAAACAAAGATTTTATTTATCTGTGTGATACTGAGATGAGTGGTACATCAACTGACATACACACACATTTTGTTACTGTTGTGTTGGATTTCAGACAACAAGATGTTAGTCTACATAAGACATTAAAATAATAACAATGAACACAACAACTATTTAATAATAATAATTATTGTCCATTATAGATTAATTAATGAACAGTCGAAAGCTAGAAATTCTTCATGTCAGACACTCAACACAGTTGCTGTCCTGTTCCCTTTCAGCATACTACATTATTATGGATCAAAATACCTATTTTGACACCTATATGATTAAGTTAATTAGCTATAAAATGTAAGATACTAAAAACCTTTAGCTAGATGTTCTAACTAGTACTAAAGGTCACTATTTTGCAGTATATGCTGTGATAAAGGCCTGAGGAATAGTCAAACAGTAAAGCCATTCAGCTTGTCTGTTGCTATGTGAATTTATCATCAGGAGTTACCATATAATCAAGTGATTTTGCAGACTTTTTTATGCCAGATGCCTTTCCTGTCGCTACCAGCCACATAGTAGCTGTGACTAGAGTGGACACTAATGAATTCATAAAATAAAACAATAATACAATTACTTGTATGACACAACAATTTCAGAGGGTAAAAAGCAATTCTGATGAAAGACAAAATGCGAAATGGGAAATAGCTTGAGAAATTGCGCCCTCTTGTGTGTGAATTCAATACAAGATTAGAACACACAAAAAAACATCACAATACAACAAAACATATTTCATGTATTATGCCTACATTATTTATGTAACTATATGTTTAATACTTGTTGGATATCAAAAGTTTAGTTTGAAATATTTAAATCTTAAAGACCCTAAATGAGTAAATGACAGCAAGCCGGTCTGGGGCTTAAATGCTATGAACCAGCAATGTCTCCATCTACTGGTCACTTATAAGACAACTACTGAAAAAATGCATTTCGATTATTGTGCGTGTTCACATTAATCCCAGCTGAAGCCAAGTAGGTTGTAAATTACTCACCACTTTCAGACATCTGGCTGTGGAATTCTGGAAACCTGGTTTCCACGGGGACACTGATGGTGCGTCTCAAAAGATGAGCCTTGCATGATGCTGCGCGTCTCCCCTGAAACAAAACAACTCTTGTAAAAACAAACTAGGGCATACAGCCACAGCAAAAACAAAAATCATTAAACGTAAAATGAGAGGAAACCTGATTAGATTAGATTATTATGTTAATGCTTAGATCAGCTGCAGCAATGCACAAGTGTTCTTGATAAATGGTCTATGTCTACTCATACCGTGCCATAGTTTGCTTACCAAAGGTTTGGATTTCAAAGATTAAGCAGACAAAAGAAGACTGATGACAGGGAGAGAAATGGCTGAGTCAAAGAGAAGACGTGAAAGAAAGCTGATGTCCTCCAAAGAGACTGATAATAAGCTTATTGAACATAGCCACACATCTGAAGTCAATACAGCACTTTGTCTCAGACTATTGGTTTCTTCTGTGTTTCACTGTAGCTCACAGAAAATAATAGCTATGGGATTTCATTGTTCAAACGCTCTCTGAACTCTGGGTAGACATTCGTTTTTATAGTTGTTTTTGTGTTTGAAATTAAATTCCTGGCGGCGATAACAGAGGGAAAAAAAAATGTATTAAATATATGTGTCTTAAAGTTAGCTTGAAGCCTTGCAGTGTTGTTAAAAGCACGCCAAGTGTTAGATGGAGAATCTCTGCACCAATTATACATTCCTCTGATCTCACCCGAGTTGTTTGGGGAAACAATTATAAAACCACTACACATTCCTTAATTATTCTCCAAAAACAAGCAATTAGGATTCAATTAGGATGTGCGGTTCAGAAAGCTGACAAATACTACAGTCTAAATTAGAGGTGGGGGGTGTCGCAAGACTGGATAATATTACAATTGTTGTAAGTAAGTATATCAACTATAATTTAAAAAATATTTAAAATGACAACAAAAAGAGAAAGAAACGTCTTATGCGATCTTCCAAACAAGAGTGTGAAATGATATTTATGCTCTTTTATGGTTCATTTTATGGTCCATTCACAATTTGTATGATACTATCAATTGCCAGCAAAAATTCTAAATGTATTCACAGAAACACAAGTGGGTTAAAAACTTAGAGAACTGGCAAAATGTAAACATGCTAGAGTACAAAACGAGGAAGAGTTTTGGAATATCAGTATGTGTGGTGAGTTTAAGGAATGGGCTGAAGGAGGAGGAGCTTTTATTGTGGTTCCACGCGATAATGGTAACTAACTTTATGGAAATGATAAATTAGGATAGTGTAAATTAAGTAAATCCTGGTGAATACGATGAGTTGAAGTTTGAACTTGGGAAAAGGGTTCTGATTTGGCCACATGTCAGCACAGTTTCACTCATAGCAACACATATCGGCACTTTGTTTTATCTGCAGTAATCAGTAAGTACAAGTGAAAGGAACTGGATAATGGGTGGTTTAAGTCTTAGTGGTTTTGGACTCAGCGTTCACAGCTCCATCATGAATTGTATAGTGATGATGTAATAAGTGAGATGCTGCTTAGTGCTTTTGTCTATTACTTAAGACATTGAGGGAGTGCGAGGGAAAACAAGACAATAGCGAGACAGAAGGACATGACAGACTGGACAGTTGGCTCTCACTTCCTCCTCCTCGTTCAGAAGCAGCATCTGACAGTCCGGGACCACACAGTACTTGTTCCACATGGGCTTCTCCTCGTATGAGTGTCCACGTGACATCCACGGTCCAATCGAACCGTGCACATCTGAAACAAGTCAAGCAAAAAGTCAGAAACACTATAACTACAAAGTGAGAAAAAGCCCCAGCTCTTGAACTTCGGGGTATCTGCTTAGGTAATGACTGTCATGTCGAAGGCAGCTTCAGTGACATTAAACAGAGCAAATATGCAGATGACTTCTGTTCCGTGGATGTGAGCAGGTCAAGCAGACACACTTTTCCTTTTAGCGGCAGAGGCAGGTGTTTTAAAGGTGGTGCTGCTGATTAAGTTACGTAACATAGCCAGCTCTCAAAATAGAAATCAAAACTAAAAAGCTTTATTTTATAATTTGGCCATATATAAAGCCTTGTAGATGTTTGCTTTTAAGTCAGTGTTCAACAGATTTGGTTCTTACATAGACATTGGTGGGTCTATTGATATGCTGTCCTGGGCTGCGTGTGTGTTCATGATGGTGAGGCCGAATGGATTATTTATGACTCTCGTGACCCACATGACTGTGCTTTACTTTATTTTACGTAATAAGAAGACATGGCTCTGAAAATATCTCTAAAGTAGGCTTAATTTCAGCCCAACTAGCGTGGCGTGTTTGGCAAAGCAATCCAACAGCAAACATCGTAAAAGTTAAATCTTGAGTTGCACGCATGGCAGGCGGCGCAGGCCAAAAGAAACGCGCATCCTTTTGGCATCATCCAGTTTTAAAGCGAAAGTACGTAATATGGCATTAGTGTACCGTTAGTGTACTAGACTTCAAGTAGTATTCAAGTATTTACCCAGCATTAATCAGCTCCACTGAGGTGAGAGTAATCGATCTGCTTTTGTCGCTTTGTGTGGGGAACAGGGGGAGGAGGGCATTGTTTTGTTTTTTGTTGTTTTGTTTTTTAGAATAAACACAAACTGAATTCACATTGTGTTCCCTTTTTTATCCTACAGCGTAACAGGGACGTCCGAGCCTGGTCAAAAGCAAAGCTAACATGTCTTTTCACTTTTTACTTTCTGAACGTCACTGAGCCAGTGATAAATGTGGGCTTTTTGTTAACACGTCTAATGTACTAGAACCAAAAGTGAAATAAGATTGTCTGAGTATCACTTTGTCCCTGTGAACGGCAAAAAAATAAATAAAAAAAGATGTAATTGTCAACATGGCCAAACGATAATTTATGCATTGGGTGAAAAGTACTGGATTAAGAAATGTAAGAAATTACTTATTAGCTTTGCATAAACTTGTAGTAGTAACATATTTTTAACATTACAAAACTGGAGATAATATAAAATGTAATTAATTATATTAATTCATTTTGTTGTATCACTTAGTTTCTTATATCAGCATATAATTAACCCTCAGATTCCACTTTGTTTTAACGCTTCTACAGTCCTGTTCACGCCACCTGCTATATTCTGTGTGCTGTGGGCCACAACAACACACTCAAGGCTAAATTATACGTGTCCATATGCTGCACTAGCCCCACTAAAAAAAACATCTGTTCAACACACAAAGCATCTGCACAGGACTGATGCTGTTGTTCTGCTGTATCATTGTTTACAGAACGAGAGGTATGGGGCGAGGAGATAAAAGCTATACAGGACATCCTGACACTACCTTCACCTTTGAGTTGGATACAATCGCTGATGGGCGACTGACTGGAGGTGTCAGAAGAACAAGGGTGGCATTTGACGCACTGCCAGAGAATTTATGACAGTTACAACATTGTGTCTCTTTTCGGCACAACTTGACATTCACTCTTCTTCGCCAATATTAGTGTTAGCACAGGCATTACAAACTAGTACAGTTTGCAGTTAATTCTAGATGCTTTTATATCTTCATTTATGACATATATTTGGATTATATCACACTGAATACGATCTTTTATTTTGTGTGAAAGCATAATCCTTGCAAGAAAATAAACCAGGTCCTGCTTGAAAGATATAAAGACATAGTTGTTGTTTTTTTTAAAACATTTTTCACATTCTATACACATCTGCTTTAAGTTAGTAATATTTCAATAACTGACAGAATCATCATGTGTTGAGCAGTTGGAACAAAGTAGCTTTGATGAAGTTAAATCAGTCAATGAATGTAAAATGTGTCATGTGTGATATTGTACCAGCATTCACATTATAACGCTCGGTGGATCATCATTAGACTGTATATCCATCGAATGCAAGGCAGATTTACGTCCTTGGCTACTGTTTTAGGAATACAAATGGACAAGGATCAACTATTTTCTGGAACAATTCATAGTTTTTTTTCCTCAAAAATGTCTCAAAGAAGATGCATTTTCTTACTGGCTGGCAATATAATATCATACAATTTAAATAGCAGATCACATTTAGATATAATTTCTAATTTATTTCCCACTATTTTCTTGTTGAGTGAAGAATTGGATTCAGTATAACAGGACAAGGAAACATATTTGCCACCAACAGATAATTGGAGCTGATGCATCCTTCTTATCACTAAGGGCAACTATGAACAATCCACACTGGCAAAGCACAACAACACAGTCATGTACACTGTCTCCCTGTGAATAACAAATCCAATGTGGCTCCAATTCCCTGCTTCTACTCAAAAGGATACAGAACAATGAATATTTGATTACAACCAATTCAAATGAGTAACCAAAGGTTGAGAGCATTTTATTGAAAAATCTCCAAAGTAGCACACACATTGTTAGTGCAAATAGGTCAGAATATCGCTATGTTATGTAGTCCATATGTACTTCACAGCTGTGCCTTGGGTATGAAGCAGTTCTGATCCCGAGAGATGTAAACATTTCATTTCCACAGTCATCATAACAAAACATACAGATTCTACAGAACCCAAATATCACCTATTGGTTAAACCGATGTAACAAATGAGCAAAAATGTTCAAGAAAATATAATGGAAGAAAACTAAATGTTCATACCTGACAGAGAACCAGAAGACATGCTTTCTTGCTGCTGCATTTTGAGTATTGACTCCACTGTGTGTCTATAGTAATAGTATGTCCATCATCTAGTGAGCACACACCCCCTTCAGTGTACGTTGTGGTGACAAGGTCCTAGTCGTAGCGGCTTGGGGAGTGGACTCAAGGTAGGGCAAGAAAATGAGCTTGCCGTGTTATCTAATAGTGTCACCAGTCTTTTTCATGTTCCCCTTTTGCAGAGTTGAGCGTTCAGCAGCAGCGCCTGGCAGCCAGCACATGTACTGTACTGCAGATGATGAGAGTCTGAGGCAGAGGTGGGCGGAGCCAGAGCAAAGATTCTCGGAGGCTGAGAAGGAAAGGAAGGAGGAGCTGAGAGGAGGGACGGTGGGGAAGCAATCACCTTTATAGGCTTACTTGTTTGGGCAGCGTGCCATTACTCACCAGCACCACCCCTCCCCCGGTGAGTACAACGCACAGACTGAACCACTTAAAGGCTTACAAGAACCGCCGCATCCAGTTGTAAGTGTGACAGAGGTCTGGTGCTCAGGGAGAGGGTCACAACATCGTGTGCAGAGCTGTCAAAGCATGCTTAGAATAGTTAGGGAGTACACGGTTTCATATGCTCACGTATTTAACAACCACTTATCTTTTTTACTATTTTATTAATGAAATGTTATTTTTAGTAACATAAATGCACATTGTGGACATAATTGACTTTTTTTTTTTTTAGGTGTGAGTGAATTATTTTGTTCAGTAAAAATGCAACCAATATATTTGTGTATTTGTTGTATCGTAATACCTTTTTTAGGAATCAAAATGTACAATTTGAAACCCTTCCTACCATGGACAGTTCCTGCACGTATAAATACATCAGTTGTATCTTTCCTTAGACATGTCCGTATGTCTACAGCCTGCAGCAGCTTGAACCAGATCCGGTGGGTTTTACATAGGCTTCACAATGTTGCAGAATAAATCCATTAGTCCACTTGTTTGACTCCTTTTTCGTGCCTTCTTTCAGCTTCAGATGTACAAAGACTGCACGGAAAGAAGTTGTTGGTCAATCTGATTCTGATCTGAAAATGCATTTTCCAGTATTTCATTATGGAAAATGCCTTTGTGTCTTGTGTCTTTGTCTTTAGAACGGCTGTCATTATCCCTCATTTATTAAAACAGCTCTGTGGGAGTGAGTTATCAACGTCTGCTTTCTAACAGCGTATTCTTAATTATCCTCTCCCCAACTCCATGTCCTAGGGAGAGTTTAATGGCACGCAGGAAAAAACAAAACTGCTGCATGTCTTTGTTTACACAAGCTTATGTATTTACTAATAAAAGTGATTAGTACGCTGTGCAAAATAATAGAAAGAAGTAAGTAATCTATTGAAAAATGCGTGAGGCAGGAGCAAAGTACATGGCAGAATAGTCTGAATTTTGAGTCCAAGTAATTCTGTGGTTCCCAACCCTGTTCTCCCAGCAATCGCTATTTTACCAGTGGATACATTTGCGTCCCCCACATCCTTCTCCTACCTAAAAAACTATAGTCTAATAAGGAAAAATACAATTGTTACATAAAGAGACAATACATACTTTCTAGAAGCAGTCAACACGGATTATTTTCATTATTATGAAAGAAGTCATGTTTGGACCTCTTTTATTTGCAAATCCCTGTGGACTCCCTTAGAATCTATGGGGACAAAAATGTGGGCCCCGACCTATGCACAGACCTTTTTTATGCACTTTCTTTCAGACATCACACATTAATGAGATATTTATTTACATCTACAAACATTTTATGTAAAATGTATCTTTTTAATGGTCACTCTTAATTTAAGCATGAGTCATACTTTTAATTTAGGATTTAATGCTTTTTGAGAGAAAAGGTAATACCACCCTCTAGTGAAGAGTTGGGTAAACTGCATGTTTTGTTTCTTTTACAGCATTTCAATTCTACACATTTGTTTGCGATTCTCATTCTTCAACAAACATGTGGCATTTTGCCTTTCTTTGTTCCACTGTTTGTTGTTTGGACATTTGACACTCACTTGCACCACTGTTCACTCTACACTGTGGATTTACTGACACAGAAAGCAGGATTATTACGGTTCATCCATGTCGGCAGTTCCATTGTTGCTCCTTGATGCCGGAAACACTTTCTGCCGACAAGGGCTTTTTGCAGGCATGCCATCTACAGGGGCCACTCCATGCCCCTGCCATAATGCAAACTTTATGCACAACATATGAAGTTTCATCATTGACTTAATGTCTTCTATGAAATTCAGGGTTTGCACTTACATATAATAATTGATATAATTGTTGCTTTCCAGAAAGACGAACAGTACAGTATGTGAAGCTGAAGGGAGTTGTATAAGTTATACAAGATAATCAAATATTTATCAACAAAAATGAATTCACACAGCTTTTAGCGATTGCCCTTTCATATTATTTATTTAAAGTATACACAGTTGGATGTTAGACTGTTACACAATAATAGTAATATGAAAATACAGAATGAGATGACACGGGTAAAAAAGTAAATTCAAAATTCATTTTTTGTAAGGCCTATGCGCTAGATTTCAAAAGAGTGAATGAGTAAATTTGTAGTAACCAAAATAAATATTATAGTGTGTTTTAAAGATTTGGCTCATCTGTTCAATTTAATTTTAGTCACCACGAAATCTTAAAAAGGCCATCAGACAAAACTGGACAAAACATTCAGAAAACAACACACAAAAAAACATTTTGGTTCACTTAAAACTACTCTGTTTATGTTTGATTGTCAACTGCAGCTTGTGCGACTGTTTCTATCCTTCTTACAATCAACTTTGAGTTAACGATAAATCAGTTTTCCGGAATCACTTCATCCATCCAGTTCAGGTATTCTGGGCTGCCATCCTCCACGGGGATACTGAGGACTTGTGGGGCTGCGTATGGGTGGACAGACCTTGAAGATAACCACACAGCCCATTATTCTTTCACTGCTTGACAAAGTATAGCTATTGTTTATAATGAATTGGCCATGACTCATTCTAAGCTGCTATTCCTCTGACTGTGCAAACCCACAGAGACACACCCAGTACACAAGATTTTAGCCCTCTAATTGAGGTCTTTAAATTAAACCCACCACTACATGAAGGCTTAAAACTGCAGATATAGTAGGCTGACCTTGGGTAACGTTCCTACAGCAAGGAATTAGTCCCATGTTTGTCATTATTTAGTCTAATAACGTATTCTTTCCTGACTTGAACACTGTCAAGGTAATGGATTAAATTATTAATATTTTTTTATTTCTTATGCTTATAGTTACTATTTTCAAACAGAAGAGTAGCCCTGTTTTCACAAAAGTCTGTGACTTTATTTATTTATTTTATATGAACTGTCTGGACAAATAGTGTTGCCACAAAGCACCAAGCATAAAACATTTTAATGCAGACTACAGAATGCTAATGTTTCTTTAGAAAGTAAAACATTGCATACGATTACCTCACATATTCTAAGATATGTTGAATCCTGGAAGTTCTTGTTTTCACAAGCTGTAACAATAATGACATGTCAGCATTTATCGGCGGTTTGCAGGCCAAACAGACATTAATTTTTCCAGATAACTTACCAAAAGAATTTCACTGGCATCATGAATCTCACCCATCCATACGTACCTGGAGATAAAAGCAGACACAAGAGGTTACTAAGCTTCTGTAGGAAAAAGAGATCATTTCTATTATAAAAACTTGAACAATGTTAGTCTCTATTGCAGTCAATTATACTACTGTGGGGTACGACAGCAGGTACCGAGTAGTTTCTATTCAGCTCGACTTCTCGTCATGGCCTATTAGTTTTGTAACCTTCACGATTATGCATTAACATGAGGAGTTAATCCATGCAAACACGCAGGTCAAAACGACCGTTTATTTTCTGATGATGAGAATAAATTGAAAGAGCATACAGAGGGAACCCATTTTCTGTTGCCGTTGCCTTGGTAACCTAAAGACGTAACCTATGTTTGTATAGTCTATCCGTCAAAACCTGTCAAGAACATTTTCTGTCTGGCACTTGTGGTCCGATTGGCTGAAGTGTGCATTGTGTTCTTTGTAGAGCTATAATTACATTGTAGATGTCCTTGTGAGAATGTTAATACTGGCAGCCAGCCTCTTCTCCATGATGGCTCTAGAGAAAGGACAAAGGTGATCAGAACAGTGAACAGGGCAGAAGAATAATGTGATGTATAACTGAATGGGCCCTGTCTTAATGTAAAACCACTAAGCTGATAATGCAGAAAGACAGTGCAAACTTTGCTTTCCACAGTGATGAAAATTGTATTAAATGTATTATCTGGGACGTCCCTATCCTCATGCACAAGCTCCTGGGTAGATCATTTGCATATCTGGCAACCTCAGAGCGGTGACTCTGCGCTGGCCGTGTCTGGACACAGTAAATAGATAGAGCTCATTTACATGCAGCTAAAACGCCAACAAAGGAGGTGAGAGTGGAGACTCGTTGTCCTTACAAGTTTTTACAACTTTACAGCAACATTACTTTTTAGTCCTGTGATAAGTTTGCCTACTGACGTAAGCCAAATTCAGGACTCACTCAGGCCTTAAACGTATACATTCGTAATGACCCATTTACATAAGACAAATAAGGATAACAACTGAACCAAAATGGACCAAATTAGTAAATGTGTAACAACAGGTTCATTTTGACCAATTTGAGCATAACAACAACTCATATTTTCACAGGCCCACCTGCCAATATCCTTGGCCGTCTGCTCCGTTGGGCTGTTAATAAAAAGGATAGAGTGGTGGCCTGGTAGGTAGCTTCCTGTGAGGATTGAATGAAGTCGAACCCCAATGGCCCACAGGCCGGGATAGAGACTCACCATCAGAACAAGGAGCTTCACAAAGAGAAAACAGGATTAGAGAGGACAATGACATCACGTCAACATTGTCATAAGCCAATGTCAAATATAGGCTAAATGTAAAATAGTTTCATGTTAATAAACCATCTGTTGGAATGCCATGAAAAGACGACACAAGTGACTTGAATTAATCTGCCAAAAAAAACACCATGTTGACATTGAACAGGCTGGGTTCACATTTATCCTCTTATTATCTGGCACAGATAAAGTGATCACATTATAATCTGTCCTACTTCTGTTGGACACGACAGCAACTGCACGGACGCACGTAAATCCTCAAATCAAATGCGCCGCGTTATAATGTATCCAGCGGTTTGGCAAGTTTTGAAAATAACTTAATGAGAAACAATAGACTTACCAAGCATGCCACAAAAAGAAACGACCGGAGCAGGGACCAAAAGAAAACGTCTTTATGCCAACGTTGGAGCAAACACTCCCTGTGACTGGAGTCAAAAGTCATTCTTGGTGATGACAATGAAGAGGTAATCTGTGCTCAACTTTCCTTAGAAAACATCGGTTGCCTGCTGAATCCTCTGAATATCAATTTCACTTCCAAATCACACACTCCTTCTGCGTTTAGTCAAAATCGATGATAAATCGCACTTTACAATTGGTTGTTACACGCGCCTTTGACACATCCACGACCAATCACAGAGCAGTGCCACACATGCGTCCTGCCCCCACGCTCGGGTCATAATCGGCTTTGACCCTACTGTCAAAACAATAAACATAACTGAAAAGCTTCTGTCAGTGTGTCTTGACACAGCATATAACTACACAGTAAACAGGAGACAAAAAACTGAGCAACCAGTGTTATGGCCTTTTTATTGTATATATTAGTGACACATCTTCTCTGTCAGTTCTTCATTCAGCTTCCTTTTTCTGTCATAGGCTACTTTTTTTTAACAAGCCCTCGTTTTGGATATCGTGCACTGTACACAATCATAGTACCTGCACAGCCTGTGTTAGATTTAATTATGTTATTTAAATAGTTATTTATCGTGATTTATTAGTATAGCATGTTTCTATTCTCCAGCTGTTGACGTATAAGACATTTAAAACTGTCTATGGAAGACAAATTGAACTTAGTTCTGTGGGTGAACTTCTGCCAGACATCCATGTGGGGGAGCTGTGGATTCACACATCATCTCCAGTTCCACTTTGTTGGGTTGAGACCAAATGAAATGTTGAGGGCTTATGTAGCATGAAAAAAATAAAATGAAATCTAGCACGACACAGAATTGATCAAATGGAGACTCATATCTTCCCGGAAGTGACTTCTCTCTTGACCAGCACTTTAAGGTTTTGGTTTTATGCGCTCATCTTCATTCACTCCATTCACCTTCTGCACTGCGAAAGCCGAAAACACTGTGTAGCTGTGGAATAAACATATTTTTTTCTTTTTTTCAAAGCAAAAAAAAAAACACAAAAGAATAAAAACAAAAAAGACAGAGAGAGAAACAAACCGTGCAAATCGAAAACAAGAGTCCAGGAAAGCACGGCGTCCAAAGATAAAGAAGAAAAGGTCCAAAATATAAGTTCTATTTAATCGGTCCAGTCTTTAGTTGTCAGTTTGTGTCATCCCTTTTATGTGATGGTCTTTTTCCCAGCTGTCAGAAGTATGTTCCAAAGGTATCCACTTATGTTATCCATGGCAGGGGTTTTGAGACCCAGGTACATAGTTCTGAAATTGAGTGGGATGGTGGTGTCAAAAACGGCATGCAGTGATTTGTTCATTTCTGTCCAGTATTTTTGTGCAACAGGACACTCCCAGAACACATAATAATTGTGCCTCCTGGCAACCACAATTTCCCTCCCTATGAATAATGAGCACTTCGACATGGTGTTATGAAAAACGGGTCATATTCTTCCAACAGAATTCCTTCCAAACATGGGACTTTGTGGTCATTGTGAAGTACATACATTTTCCCATTTCTTGTCCGTCAAAACAAAATTACCCTCTTTTTCCCCATTTAATTTTAATGTATTTAGTAGATTGGCCGTCCAGGTCATTAATGCATATACTTTAGATATTATCTACCTTGAAATCTCTGATTTACATGCCTTCATGAAGATTTCAGTCAGAGGGTTATAATAACCATTGCTTTGTTTTACTTCTTGATTATAAAAAGTCTTTATTTGTATATAAAAAAAATATTTTTCTAAGTCAACGTAGTATCAAAGCTTTTCATTTGATTTTCTTTTACATAAACCAACCAGTTTAAGATTTTAACATATTTGTTTAATTTATGTGTTTTTATTTGCTTTTTCCATGTCGTAAGCACAGATTTTACCCAGGGATTCTCAACTTCCTCCAGATTTTCATACTCCGGTTCACACCTGTACAGCAATGGTTTGATTTAAGTTGAAAGATAATATTTTTGAAGACAAAGTAGGCCCCAACCACCTTTTTTTCTTTTGGTAGTTGTAAGGTCTTAAATCTGATACAAGTTTTTTTCTCAGGTTCCAAACTTATTATTACTGATGTGATTTGTTGTTTTTTATACGGTTCATTATTTGTCCAGATTGTCTTATGTTGTCTTGTGTTTGTTGTTTGTTAATACATCCTTATCATTATGAATTTATGTATATACGATAGTCCACATTAAAAATTCAGATTGGTCTATATGAGGCACAGTCAAGTCGGTCCTTCCCCTCTATAGGAACTAGTGATATATGATGGGGATGATGAGGGATCTGGCACCAGTCAAAAAGGGACTAAAGCAGAGGAGTGAGTGTGTCTTTTAAAGTTTTATACCAGTCTGAAGTGATCCCGCCACTCCCTGGAGATATATTGTTATTTAGTCTTTTAATTGTATTTTAAATGTGAGTTATATTTAAATAACAGCTATTTCAGCACCTAATTTTTTGTTATGCTTTTCTGTCATGACGGATAAATTGAGAGTCTGTAGAAAAGAAATTGTATTTCTTTTTCATTGTTTTGTGATATTTTGGTGGAAAGTTTTCAATATCCAAACAATGTTTGTATTTGGTCTTGTTTGGTTAAAATTAAAATATTCTGGCTGTCTTGCATCTTAAATAAAATAATAATAATAGTAATATAATATTAAGTTCTCTCTACTTGTTGTTTTCTTAGCTTCCAAGATAGCAATTTAGACAATTTTGAGACGCTTTCGTAATATCTTTTTTTTTTATTTTTTTTTTTTAGCATTTTTTGCATTATTTCTTGTGAGGCCAGGGCAGTAATTTCAACTCTTATCTTTTTAATTTCCTGTAGAATTTAGGGTTCTTTTCTGCATGTTTAGCTTCCAAATGTTTAATTTTGGTTTGTAAATCATTTAGTTTTTCCTGCTTTTGTTTTTTTCTAGTTGAGGCGAAACCAATAACCTTGCCCCTCAATATTGCCTTAACTGCATCCTAGAGAATGGGTGAAGACATTTCACCTTGTTATCCTCTACATAAGTCTCAGTATCATTTGACATTTAAAAAAAAAAGTGGGTTTTTCTATTTCTGTTCCAAATCTACAGTGATGTAAACATGGGCCTGTAAACATGATCACTTAGATCTATTGTACTTATGTCCATCTCAGTGTTTTTGACCTATCTTTTTTTTTTTTTAAATAGTTTTTTTTAATCGACATTGGGATTAATCCTATATTATTTATGAATTTGCTAAATTTATTATATATAAATTTACCAGTACCAATTTATTTTCATGGGTTTATGCTGGATTTAAGACCGCACATCACAGTTCTCTTAGAGCAACTAAGGCCACTGTTCCGTAGATGAAAAAAAAAGACTAATAGGGCCTAACTCAGATCTGTGATTTGCTTAAAGATCTCTAAAAATCATCTTTTTTTTTTTTTAATCATAAAATTGAAAACTGAAATGCTTCTACTCCTTTAAATGTGCGACTCAAATGGCCCCAGAGCTAAAGACATGTGAAAGATGGTACAAAAGAATCTGTCAAAAATGTGATTTCTAAATTGTACAAAGTTTTAGGGCAGATAATGGTTCACTTTTATCTATTTTTTATTGGCTGTTGGTAGAATGCTCAAGTCGCAGTACATATGACATGGAAAAAAATAAATAAAAAAATTAAAACCAGTCTTTCTGTCTTTTAAAAAAACCCAAAAAACTACAGCAACCTAAATACACAAATGAGTGGGATGCAACATTTATTGAATTTATCAACATCTATTAACCTCTGATGGTTCTGCTGCTGTGGTGGAGACAATATACTACATTTTTGAATGGTCACCTGCATTGTCTCCATGGAGATGTTTCTGTTTCCGTTATGCATCAACTTATTTATCTTGCATTTATTCAATTACATGTGTTTTCATATCTTAAAACAAGCAAACAAACAAATCGAATAACGTGTATTCTTAATTTGCACAGGGGCACCTCTTCACAGATCAGAGCTGTAACTTGGCCGGTGGCATGTACATAATCTATGGTGGCGTCACATTTCTGTCTCCACTGAAATAAAGTTTAATGCAATACTGTGGTACATAGGTAAAGTACCGTAATAACATCAATGTGGAAGCATGCACCTATAAAACAACATGATGGGCATTGTTAGGAAGAATACTATAACATATGAAACATATTCTGGTCAAATCAGATTCTGAATATTTACAATGCTTTCAATTTAAATGATGAATTATTGTATGACCATAACAAACAAAGGATTAAAATAGCTTTACAATTGTTGCACTCTTATAAATTAATTAATTAATTAATCACTCATTAGAGAAGGACAAAACACACAGGCCCTCACCACAAGAATGGTGTTTTCTATTTTTCTCAATAATACTGCGCAGTTTGAACCCTAAATTATATGATAAAGTACCACCATGTATTCCATTGATTTTAGGAAAGTACCTCTGAATACCGTCAAATTAAAAAGTAACTACCAGAATGTATATATATAAATACAGTATAGTATTTTGTTTTTCCCAACACACTGTAATGACGAATGACACGCAGCAATGACAATATCTAGCTGTTAGCACTCCTTCCCTTGCCGTTTGTAGCAGTGACATTACTGGACTGAATGGGAGACTGATGGTTTGTGAAAAGTGGCTGCAGACACCGGTGGACACTTGGGGGTCAGGTGAGTCCTAATGAGAAGGACTGTGATTACCTGCAAAGGAAAAGCCTGTCCCTCCCAAAGAGGTTTATTTAAGAAATGTCCGGGTTCCTATCAAGGAACTCACTCCATCTCTGGCCTGAACCCCAGCGACCTCTCCATCCTCTCTGACGGATACGGACATCCATCAGGCCTCTTTCTTTGGCCTGTCTGGCTCGTGCAGAGGCTGTTGAAATCCCACAGTGACTTAAACATAGAGTAGTATCTAGCTGCTGCACAACTTTGACGAGCACGGGAGGAAACACACACACACACACACACACACGCGCACAAAAGATAGTGGAGCCTTGTGACACAAGTAAGGTTCAAGTCCCACAGGTAATGAAAGCTCTTCCCCTTCAAGAATCATGCCATCAGATCTTGTCATCTTCCTCCTATTCACTCCTTCTATCGCTTCTATTTTGCCCCTTCAACGTCGAAAAGAGCTTATCACCCAGACCCATTTATCAAAATATGCTCTGTTGTGGTGAATATTTTTGTCAGTTTGTCAGGAGAGATAAGGAAATGGACAATTCAGTTCATGTGCCAATCTAGTGGTCAAGGGCTGAATGCTTTTTTCTACTGTTTGACTGGTTAGTTCCTTTTTATAATGCTTTCTGCCCTTTCACAACCAGCCACTTATATTGTGACTGGGTGCATGGATAATGATGTGGGAGTGTCTTGCCCAGGGACCCTGGCAGCATTAATGATTTGGTGAGGTTAGAACCTGCAACTCTTTGGATGTGAATACCAACTGCACCACTGTTACCACCAAATATATAACTTCTAAAGTAAAAGATGTAATGGAATCAGCACAATTAATTAATTACTAGGTAGTATGCACTATTATTTAGTTCTTCTACAGCGGAAATAATATTTTGAGTGTAGACGTACTTCTGCAGAAACATTAAATAATGAACTGACAACAATGTGGAGGAAAACCCGCAACTATCCTGTTAAGATATGTCATCGCCATCCTCCTTTAGTTCACATTGCCAGGGACAAAGTGTGCAAATTAGAGTTGAGAGACTGAGGCAGAGGAAAAAGGGAAGGAAAGATATGAGCAAAGACAGAGAAAGGGAATACAGCGTTTTGCTTGATTGGCTTTGAAAGTGGACAGATAGCCTGAGGCAATCTCACAGAAGAAAAGTTAAACATTTTTATGAATCTGCTCTCATAGTGTTCACTGGCAGCAGCGGGGGGCTTAAATCACGTCACGCCTGATTGGACGAGAGGGAGGAAGTGGTCCAGGAACACCTCAGGGCCGCCTCTGCCATGGGCTTCCTCATTACACTCTTCTCACCCCTCGCCACATCCACATTTGCCGTGCTGACGCAGGTATAGAGTAGCTCATTCCCATCCCAGAGCGCCACCTTCACCTAAGGCACATATAAGTCTAGATGGAAGCTGGAGTACCCACAGGAAGTAGACTGAAGAGATAGGGAAAGACAAGCTTTCCATAAATTGTGTTATTAAGTTGAAGATGCTTATAATATTAAATACTGTTTTGGTCTTTTCAATATTGAGTTTTATTTATACTATACACATTATAAAACAGTTACAATAAATATACTTGAAGTTTTGTAACCAACCCTTTTACATAGTTTACATAGTTCCTTTTTTATTATAGATGAAACTTATGTCATACATTTGTGCTTTGGTTGGTCTATCATGTAAAATTAAAGATAGACCAACAAAAGCACAAATGTATGACATAAGTTTCGCTTTTCACTTACTCCGTGTTTTGTCTGTAGTTGCAGGTGAGTAGTAAAGTGAATTTCAGGAGCACTTTGGAAAAGCAAGGGAATTAAGTCACTAAGTCAGTATTGTATTATCAATATACATTACCCTCATACGCTTTGTGCTGCAGGTTTACATCTGTGAGCCTGGACCCCAGACACGCCTTTCAAACAGTGGCATTAAGGAAATGCAGAGACAACCATGAAAAGGGCAGCCAGAAGCACGCTCAGGGCTGCAGCTCTAATAATCAACACTCTGGTTTCCTCCTCACTTATATTTGCCCGATTTTACCATTGCCCCCTTGAACCACCTCATCTGATCGTCTCTCCTCATCATCATCATATTCTGTACCCAGACAATTTTTTCCTCTAGCAATTGTTTTCCACCCGGACCGCATTGAAATCTGATTAATATACAGACCGTCACTGTCCGACCACCTGATAACCACCTAATACTGTGAGCAATTAACAAGCGTTTGCCTGCTAGTGTCCAAGAGGAGAAGTCCCTTTGGCGCAGAGGCAAGATTAGGACAGTGCGCAGTGGAGGAGGCAGTAACAGAGATACAGATGGATGTTTTGTATGGCCATCGCAAGAGAAATCAATGCTAATGAATGGGTTGGTTGGTGCTCCGCGTTGATAAGAGGAAGCTTTTGGGTGTGCATGCAAATGTGTGGCAGTGGCAGATAAGGATGTTTTCTTTTATTCTGCAACAAGGTACAGCAAACACAGGTGCTCTGGCCCATTAGGAAGTGTTCGGAACTAAAGAGATGGTCAATATTGAGAGTGTTGCATTGATTTAAGTGACTCGGACCAGTTTTTTGTGCTTCAAATGCTACAGCCAATAGAGATAAAAGTTGTTTGCTGAGATCGGACCGCGGCGTCCAAATTCGCGCCGGACGACTCAGTTGGACGCCTGTACATTTGAGGCGGGCATGCAAACCTGAAAAATAAACTCACCAGTAGACACGCATTTTGGGTGGAGGGTACGCTTCCTGCTTGTTGCTATAGAGATATTATTACTTGGAATGTTTTGCAGTTTGGCTTCAAAGTTTGTTTTTAAAGCTAATATTAATGTATTGCTTTTATATTGCTACTGACCTCCTGCATTGGAAAATACCTTGAGATGATCTAACAACAAGCTGATATCTGAGCATCAATGTGGATTTCTGCCTATACACATTGGATCAGATGTCATTGTTCAATAATACGTTGTTAAAAGCTGCAGAAAAATCAGCTTGGACCAGTTCTTCTCCATTACCAATCTAGAGTACTCCAGTGTAGTGTTAATGCCCCAACTAATTTAAAAGAGCATTTTTATAGTTTTACTTTAAAATATTAAAAACATAGATTGAGTGCAATTTACAGCAACCATGGAAATCCACTTCACAGAGATATATATTTGGCAACATGATTATACCACACAATAGCCAAGGTGGGTGGTCCTCTCTAGCCAATAACCAAGATAGAAGGATCAAACAAAAAAACAATCATACATATATGCGGCGGAGAGGTCTGCATTGATTTGTGTTGAGCTAACTACGTGTTTCCTGATGGGACACTACTAATCGCTGCAGAAATCATGTCTCACTTTGGCAACGCGAGTGCTCAGCGTGTTGGATTCCAATTGTGTCAGAACAATGGGTGAATTCAAGGAGTACCTGGTAACAAAGTGCAGGGATTCATTTTAATTTCATTTTTATAATCAAACTACAGAAAAATAAAAAATACCTTGAAAACTATGTGTGGCAATGCAAGTGACTTATAGCTGATAATAATGTAATAAAGACCCTGAATGCCTCACCTCGTCCAGCTATCAACCTCAGCATACTTACATTAAAATGTGCAGATTGCGCTTACCTACAGAGCATAGAACATAGTCTTTATAGGCTTTACACCTTGCATTGCAGACTTGACATTCCACCACATGGATCTATTATAAGAACTGGATAAAACACTATTTCAATTCAATTAAATTTATTTTTGTTATGCCCAAAATCACAACAGTAGTTGCCTCGAGGGGCTACAGTGGAAAACAAAATAAACAGTGTTCATAGGGACTTGGAAATGTCCCAGCGTCCTGTGTCCTTAGACAGACCCTCCTTCTCGGCCAGGAAAAACTACCAAACCTCTTTGGGAAAAAGTAGAAACCTGTAGGAGTTCCACAGTGAATGAGAGATCCGACTCCCTCGGACGGACAGGTGGACGCGCCTCAATTTGCAGATAGACAGTGGAGCTGGACCCACTCAGGAGGAGAACCAATTCTTCGAGGCCGACGAAGAACCGTTCATATGGAGTAGAGACCATTTCTCCAGGCAGACCGTTTCTCCAGGCAGATGAGGAGCATCTGGATCCACAGGTCCTCGATGTGCCTGCTCCACTCCCGTCAATTGCCAGTGAAATTAAATATTAAATATTGTTTGATAGAAAAGTAGTAGGGAACAGAGGATAGTGCTCAAGCTGCCAGACTTCCCCCAGTATAGTTGCTCCTAGGCCAGCATAGCTGGGAACTATGTTTTTATTTCTGTTCCTAACTGGCCTGACCATAAGCCATTTCAAAGAGAACCTTTTAAGCCTGGTCTTAAATGAAGAGACTGTGTCGGCCTCTTTAACATGGAGGCCGACACATGTCTGATTCCACAACACAGGAGCTTGGTAGCTAAACTCTCTACCTCCTACTGTGCTTTTAGAGACTCTAAGGACCACCAGAAGTCCAGCATTTTGAGTGCGAAGTGCTCTGTTTGGATGATAAGGGACTATAGCCTCTTTGAGGTAGGATGGGGCCAGGTCATTTATGGCTTTGTAAGTCAGGAGGAGGATTTTGAATTTGATTCTAAATTCGACAGGGAGCCAGTGAAGAGACTCGAGCACCGGCGTAATGTGCTCTCTTCTTTTAGTTCCTGTTAGTAATCTTGCTGCAGCATTTTGAACCAGTTGAAAGCTTTTTATGGCGCTTTTAGGGCACGCTGCAAGCAGGGAGTTACTACTCCTCTGTTTGCATCAGATTGAGTAGTGGCCAATCTGCTGTACTGCAGCTCGATCCCGTTAGGGGTCGCAGATGACTGTAGCTTATCCCAGTGACTTTCTCCACAGTGCAGAAAGTTTTTTTTCCAGAGAGCACGATGTAAAAACAAATTGCTCATTTTCGGCTGAGAGGAGCCTACAGCGTTAACCAAGGTCGGATTTTTAGATTTTTTTTGCCTCTTTTCAGATCATTAACTTTTTTCTGTTGAAAAGCCTTCAGTTTCCTAAAAACAGCTTTTTTATCTTTAGTCTTTAGTATTCTCCACTCTAGCAGCGCTCACTCAGATTGGTCAGAGCGGTCATGTGCAAGCTCATGCACCTCGCACGCACTCAATTGGGAGAAGAACACTACTGCGCAGGGTCGGTGGATTGAGAACTACCGGATGTAGCCAGCCACTACAGGTGGTAATTGGTGACACACATCTTTCATGGCTTGGCATCTATCCATGGTGCCAATGAGCACAGGCCATTGAAACCAATGCACTGACATCTTGGATTCATCTTCCAGATCTTATTATAGTTCTATGCTCCAACAAGACACTTTTTACACAACTTCAACAACTTTAACTGGCTGCACGTCTGAGCGCTACACAACAAATGTGAGGGGAGAGGTCTTGTAAGGTGACAGACCCATCTTTTTTAGAGATCCACCTCCACCTACACTGTTGCACATCGGGCTCATCTTGGAGGGGGATGAGTCTGTCTACAGGTGGGACGTGGACCGGCTGGTGTCCTGGTGCAGTGGTAACAACCTGGAGATCAATGACCAGAAGACAGTGATCCTTGGCACCACCCTCACCCAGGACCTCAAGTGGGAGGATGTACTTCCTGCGGCAGCTGAGGAAAGCCAAGCTGCCAGGGCAGATGATGGTGCAGTTTTACACGGCCATCATTGAGTCCATCCTCACCTCCTCCATCACCGTGTGGTACGCTGGAGCCACAGCCAGGGACAAACAGAGACTACAGCTCATCATGCGTTCTGCTGTGAAGGTGATCGGCTGCAGACTTCCATCTCTGTAGGACCTGTATGTCTCCAGGGCTCTGGGACGAGCAGGTCGGATCACCGCTGACCCTTGACATGGACTATTTGAGCCACTCCCCTCAGGCAGGAGGTTCTGGTCCTTGCGGACCAGAACCTCCCTCCACAAGAACCGTTTCTTTCCTTCTGCCATTGAACTCATGAACACTTCTAAACACCTGCCACTTTAAGTCCACTTTAATCAATAACTCACTGCACTACATCTGTAAATTTAACTGTCAATTTGTGTGTACATAGTAAGCCCATTTTTTGTTTATCCTATAGTACATTTACATAGTTTTCTTTAATGCATGCCCTTTTTGATTTCATATATGTTGTTTTAATTATTGTTCATCATTGTATGTTGAGCCTTAATCCCGAAACAAGTTCCTATGTTTGTGAATTTTGTTCATTGACAAAATAAACCTTTTCTGATTCTGATTCTGATTCTGACATCCAATTGGCCACATGTAGAGCTGCTAGTAACCTGGCTCACCCCCAGATTGAAGTGTCTCACTCTGAATTGAGTTCTTCACATGAACCAATTTGGAAAGTCTCCCGACGAAAGCAGTCGAGTCAACAAAACAACAACTTCATGCTGATTGGTTGAAGTGCCAGAACAGCACAAGAAAAAAGTGGTCAGAAAAACACAAAAGTAAAAGTCCTCATTCTCATCCACAAACATACAGTGTCATGTGCACGTATTTGAAAAACGAAATTGTACGCATCCTCCTAAAATAGGCCGAAGTATGAGCGTCGGTCCAACCAGTTCGGTTGTTTTGACTTCTGCCCAAACCACAATGCTGCTGTGTGATTGGTTACGGGCCTGTCTGTGGGCCCTAAATGCCATGTGATTGGCTTGTTAAACCACTGGTGCGGACTGCAAACAAATCAGCGGAAGCCTAACAAGATGCATTCTCAAGCGTTTGTGAACTCGAAAAATCGTGAGAATTGATCTTGCTGGCAAGGTTAAACTCAGTGCCGCAACTCCCAGTACGCACATGTGCGTACTGCGCAGTGCGTAGGGTATCAGGTGCTCCGAAGGGAACCACCAGCCTGACCATGCAGTTTGGATTGAATAATAGAATAGGCTATTGGCGCAGTAGCTGCACTGTTCCTTTTGCGATTACACGCGGTGCATATATAATAAGCCTACCTCGTCTTTAGTTCTTTATAATTTAAACTAACTCTAGGACTCGAGTGATGCGAGTTTAAGATGCACCAGGGAAGCTCCACATATTAAACAGACGCAGACCAATCAGGGGCAAAGCTGGGAGCATACATACGTATTCTTTGATCCACAAGGAGCAATAAGGCCTTTAGAGGATGAAAATCGGCCTCATATTCAACTAGAAACAGTTAAAAAGAACGAATGCAACGAGACATGCAATGCATCGAGCTGGCGCGGCTCCGCGGAGCTGATGGCACGGAGCTGCAAAGCCAAAGTGGTATAACTTCTTAAAAATGTTTAAATCATGTTTTCATAAATGCAACAGAAAGCATCAATAGTTTGCAGTTTGTAGTGTTTATAGAGCTGATCTGCAGAAGAGCAGGAGATGCAGGTGACGCTAGAGCAGGGGCGGAACAAGGAAATGTATTGACCATCTAAAATTCATCAGGAAATTATATGATCCCCAGACCCCCTTAGGATTGCGATTCAAGCAATATATAAAATTAAATTGCCAATATATATTTAAAGAAATATGTATGTATGGGGGCACCACTGAGCATTTCTGCTTAGGGCACCCAAATGGCTCGCAGCGGCCCTGACAAGTTGCTAGATAATGTCTCACCACATGCTTTCTTACTGAGTGGTCTCACCTCCACAGATCTGACTTCCACAGATCTGTCCTGCTGGCATCGCCTGCTTCTTCCCATAGTCATAAATATGTTTATTGCAATACTCTGGAACATTCTAGGCATCGTCATGGAGAAATACCTCCACTAGAAAAGTTACACCTTCACATCAGTAATGCTGATTGAGACTTGCAAGATTCAAAACTAAAAGATACTATAAGTGCAGTTGCACAACAGTAGGAAGAAAAAAAAACATTGCACAGCAGCTGCATCTTTGGACATGAGGAGTAAATGAATGATGATTACACATAAACTAATGTGAATATGATAGCGTGAAAAAAACAGACAAGTTTTCATTGTATATAATGACAAGAAGCCAGTATTATCAGATGCCAACCCTGTAACAAGAAAGATTCATGTAACTAAACATGGACCTCCACTTGGCCATGTCTTGCGAACGATCTTAAAAACAACATTCCAAACTACAGCAAACTCATATTTGCCACCATTGATCCAAAATGAGACCACAATACATTTCTTTAACTAATGGATAGTATCCCTAAATGCAAAGAATTAAAGGGCCGTTATATAGACTTTGTGCTTAGTCAAACCAGGTGTGCAGCTAGGTGATGTAAGGAATAAAATGGGATTGTGTTCTCTAAAAGTACTAATTAAAGGGGGAAGGTGTGTGAAAACGATACAAATTAGCATCGGTCTCTGGTGATTTTTTGTTTTTTTGCAGGTTGTGTGAGTAAACATATTTGCTGTGTACACATTTGTCAGGCCGTCTCTGTTTGGTGCAATGCATATGTGTAGTCTGTAGGGTTGGAGGTACAATAGAGCCAAGAAGCAAGAGAGATCAAACGATTTTATTTCTGTTGTAACTGGGAGTTGGGAGCTCCTCTGTCTCTTCAGGGATTACTGCTCCACATTCTGATATCCGTTTTCCCTTTGTTTTCTCTCTTGGCCCTTTGAAATATTTAGTAAGAATCCCCAATGAACCTGCAGACGCAAATGAAGTAGATGCATTTGTGCACACGTTTACAATCCCAACGTTCCCCGCAGGCATCAGTCACATAGAGTATTTGCTTCACATCTGGATGCCAGCCATTCCCCGCGGACACAACACTTTAGATGTCTCCATTTTAGCATATATGGACATGTGTAAGACCCTCTGTTCCCAGTCCAGGTCTGCTCCGGGCTTCAATGAGAAATATTCTCATGCAGTCACAGTACTCATTAACATCTATCACAACAGTTTGACCAGTGCTAGAACCTCCCACTGGTGAGACCTTAATATCTGTAGAAAAAAATTTAACTGAGCATTAACTTGGGTGTCACTGCAATTGCTGACAACGCACGGTGTGAAAGTCTAAACAAGAGGTGTGATAATGCCGAAATATGAGGTGGCGTGAAGCAAATTAAGGGTGTGGTCTGGTGCATTCTGTGAATGGCCAGAATCGTAACTAATACAATTGAAAACTAGTGCACTGGAGTCGTGTTACTATCGCCATATGAACAAGAGAATCATAATAAAACAACCTTCAAGCGCATAAATAACACAAATTATATGTTATATAATAATGAATACAATGCAATTTTAAGTGGTTAATATTTTCTCCAGTTGCGTAAAACTGGCACAGACTGACAGGATAACACGAGATCCGAACGTACTATGTACATATTTTTGGCTCTGGCACTCGGCTCTGGAGCTGACCATAGTGGGCTCTGTCCTCGCACCGAAGTCCGCGCACACATCTCTGCCTATAAGCACTCTACACTGGGTGACAACTATCACCAAGGGCTCAGAGGCCTGGCACCAGGAATAATGCATTGCAGCAGTCTGGGGGTTTGCGCTTCGGGATCATCCAGTCCCGGTTCTGCTGCTGCCTGCCCTCATTTATGGATCACAAGTCAAGTTTACAAGGATATATGTATGCGCGGACTGCGGCACATTCTTTGCTCAGCATCTCTGGGTTTTAGACCTGGTTAAGTTTTGCTTTAGTCTGGGTTTAGTCCGGGTACCTCAGGGATGAAAGCAAGCTCTCTGCATTGCGCAAAACAAATAAAGGTGAATTAAATAAAGAAACAACGCTCCAAGGCTGTATTTCAATATTTAATTTTATTTATTTATTTACAAACAATTTTAAAAATAAAATTAAAATTGCTTGCTATGCATTTCCATCCCCAATGTGATGCAATTTCTAAAATAAATTTGTTCGATGTCTGGTAGTATTCAAAAAACTGAAATTCAATCGTTTTGGGGACCCCCTTTGCCCTCAGAACAGAATAACTAAGATATTTGGGTGTGGTCCTACATAAAGAACTATATGGAGAAAAAAATTATATCCCTCTTTTTTCTCATCTGAAAAAAAAATAAAGAAAAAAAAATGGAATAAAAATCCAAGTCAGAGGATTGAAACCATAAAAATTTATGTTTTGCCCATCTTTCTTTACCTATTCCAGACTCTCCAGTTGGGAAAGAGAGGGTCATTTTAATTTGACTGACAAAGAAAGGGACAATATATGTACTTCTCAGTGGAGAACCCAAAAATCCGGTTCGGAAGTTATTCTGTTGGAAAAATGTATTATATCGTAAATGTAACATATTTTAGGACAGTCCTTTGACATTACCATCCCTCTCAATATTACAAGTATGTATTTGGGCCTCAAAACCCCTGCCATGGACGCAGTCAACGGATACCTTTGGAACGTACTATTAGCAGCAGGACAAAAGGCCATCACATAAAAATAGATGACACAAACCACACCAACAATCAAGGACTGGACTGACATCATTACAGACGTCAGATAAATGGAAAAAATGACATTAAGACTTAAATTGGAAATGGACGAATTCAACAGACTTTGGACTCAATGGGACTTCTATTATATTTTAAATGTGCCATGATTTTTCTTTTTGTTTTCTTTTTCTGTTGATGAATGTTTGATGTCTGCTTGTGTTCTGTTTTTTGCTCTGGCCGTACTGTGCTCTGTTATTTTCGGTGTTCTGTCTCTCAAGTGGGCAGGGCTTACTTACTTACTTGGTAGAATAAGTGTTTGAGTTCAGACTAGATCCGTAGATTGAGAATGACTCTTAGATGAGAGTTGAAACGTCTTGTTTTTCTAAAAAGAGTGTCCAGTTGACTACACCTGAAGCTTTTTCTACAATGGATCACTCCTGGACGAATGAGAGATTACGATTTATTCAAATGAAAATAAAACTGAAAAGTTCTGATCTTGGGAAAAAGGTGAATTGGAACCCTCTTGGTCCATTAGCCTCCTATGCACGTTCATCCGTCAGAAATCTCGGTGTGATCTTGGACAACTCTTTTAAACTACAAAAACAAATTAGTACAGTATTAAAAAATAAAGTTAAACCTTACTTACCTTTTAATGAATTTGAAAAATCTGTACATGCGTTCATAAACTCCCACCTGGACTACTATAATTCTTTGTACCCAGTGTAATTCTTTAAAAATACTTCAGATTGTCTAAAATACAGGGTCTGCTGACAGGGACGAGGCGACAGGAGCACATAATATCTGTGCTCTCACACATGCATTGGCGACCTGTCAGCTACAGAATCAGTTTTAAGATTCTCTTAATTGTTTTTAAATGCTCAAATGGAATGGCCCCAATATATTTGTCAGAGTTGCTGTCCATGCATGCCCCCTCCAGAGCACTGCACTCTGCTGACCTGCTCCTCCTGGATGTGCCCAGGACACAGTTCAAAACCAGAGGAGACAGGGCTTTCTCTTCTGCTGCCCCCAGACTGTGGAACAGCCTGTCCCTCAGTATCAGATCGGCCCAATCTCTAAATTATTTCAAAACATTTACTGGAAACCCTTTTTTTTGGCTTTCAAAACAAGTTGAACTGTTCCTCATGTTTTACTTGTGTGTGTGTGTGTGTGTGTGTGTGTGTGTGTGTATGTGGTTTTATTTCTGCTTGTATCTGTAAATGTGTACAGCACTTTGGGCAGCTGTAGTTGTTATGAAAATATGCTAAATAAATAAACTTGACCTTGACCTTGGGCTTTTGTTTCTCCGTTGTCCAGCCACCTCATGTGCATGCGTATTCAAACATGGTTGGTGGAGGCCTTGTAGCCACAGCTGCTCTGGGGCAGGCCGACAGAAATGAGGACATTGATTTATGGCATCAGCCGCTCCGACCACCATTAGCACTCACTCACACGCCATATTCATAGGCAGTATTTAAAACGTATTTAGTTAGAAAGAGGAAGAAAAAATAACATGATTGCTGAAAGAAAAATATTTTCCCATGGCAAATGTATCGTAGATACATGTGTTATAATCTCAATCAAAAAAGAGAAAAATCAAAGTATGTTTTATTCTGGGTACAGGATATTGTAAAAATAAACAAAACATGTTTTTTGTCATTTGTTTAGCCGATGATTCAATTCACTTCTTGTGGTACCATATAATGATTTTCTATTTTGGCCTTTATACCAAGCATAGCCATGCCTTCACAAATTTCTCAGCAATCTGTAGCACCTTGTTAGTGCACAGGCACCATATGAGGCCTGTTGTATTAGTTATTCTAATTCATGTCTCGTTATCCATATAGATGAGAAGGGGAATAGAGAGGCAGATGGTCAGGGAAAAAGGGAGGCACAAACACAAAATGATCCGGCAGGAATGTTACGATCCCATTCAAAGCTCCGGACACACCTCATGAGTCTGGGACAAACATTCAATGGAATCAGCCAATCATATCCCATCTTCCACTTTCCAATACGCTCCAATTGAGTGTAATCTGCTGGAGAGAAGCCAGTCAGCTGATGGGCTGTGAACGCTGCACAGAGACAACATTTAATTGAGGATCTCACGCACAGAGATAACACTTTTTTCTAATTTTTTGAAAAATGGCAATAGTACAAAACTGTATGTTTTAGTAATAGATGGTTTTACCTTAGCATCGAAATATCAGTCGCTTACAATATGTGTGAGTAATGTGTTTATTGATTAGATACATTCACCCCCCAGATATTGTTATGCTGAATGAAATACAATTTAAATAGCCTTTTAAATACATCAAAAGCAAGCATTCACAGATTAAAACATCAAATTGTTTTGTATTGTCATATACATTAGGTAATGCTTTTAGCTGCTGGTCCATTAGTGCATGAGAGGGAGAGAAACAGAAAAATGCCTTAAAAGGTTTTCTGGTTGTGTAAGTTGCTTTATTTGAAGCACAGTGCAGACAGTGTGATGTGGATGATGGTGAAAATGTCCCCATGACCCTTGTAGCCTGTTTATTCCCCGCTCGGGTGGCCAGCCTCTCTGATGTGACACAATGAAGACAGATGATGCAGTCTCAGGTCCTGCAGTCCTTGTGTTCAACCATGTGTACTACATTCAAACTGTGTCACTTTCTGTGGACAGAATATCCATGTTTAAATGACATGTAGAGATATGGTTGTTTGACCCTTAATTAATAATCATCCAATAAGAATTTGCACTATGTAGTTTTGCTAATTGACCATACTTCAGCATCTGTACCGCTATTGCTTCTGCTACTTTTATTTTATATTTCCTATTAACTGGGGTCTGATGGAAACAGGTTCTAATCTATACACTACAAACTTACCCTTTCTTAAAACTACAAAAATACACTATTATTTTTTCCAAAACACGGGTCCCCCCCATGGAGGCCCATTGTGACGCCCATGAAGCCCAGGTCAATAAAAGGTTACATTTAAGACTTTACATGGACACTAGGACTGATTGAGCAGAAACACAACCCAATCTTCATGCCAGTTTTAATATTACATTAATAGACCTCATATTCGCATCGTTCGGATTATTTTTAGCTCATTGAAAAAAAAAAAGATATCTTTTCACAGAGTGAAATCATCAAAGCGTTCACTGCAGACCTGCACAGCAATTTCTGACATAATCTTAAAGAAGCAATGGCAATTATCCTCAAAAGTTGAGTTCAGACGTCTTGATACACATCTGTGAAATGGAGCAAAGAGTGTTTAGGGGTCACTTTAGACCACTGCTGTTGACTGTGACCCCGGGAAAATAACCGGGTTTCCCAGATTATGGTATGCAGTTATACTTCATAAAAAAAAAAAAAAAAAAAAAAAAGAGTAATAATATATAATATATATATATATATATATATATATATATATATATTTTATATATATTGCCAGATTAAAAATGCAGGGACTTCTCTTCTTCATTCACATATGTTGCCGCTCTGGCAAAATGCCCGATAAATTCCCAGGTCAGGCTCCACGTGTGAATGAGGCTTGAGTAGAATGGTAACTAGGGCAACTATGGCACAGATATAGCAATGAGCTGAACTAAGTTTGCTAACTTCAGACTTTTTCGCAGGTTTCAAAAGGCAAAAGGATAAGAAACAGTCAAATAAGAACATAAGACTGAAGAGCGCAGTCACAACTTCAGGAAAGGCATTTTTATTTGTGGAAAAAATCATAGTTTCATTTCAGTCCAAGAGCTAACCACTCAGAAATGTGTTTGCTAGGTTGGCTGTATTGTACAGTAGACAACTTAATTGTTTTATGATGGTAAAATATTACAAATAAAAGTAGTAGTTCGTACTAATGTGTATTTTTTTTAGAGCAGCAGTGGTGAGGAATCAGGATACTGCGTTTTCTTCCCTCAGTATTCTGGATACTAGCAGAATATCCAACTGAGAATATCCAGGTTTCTCATAACCAGGATACTGTCATATCAAAGATTTTAGGTTTATATGGGCTCAAAAAATAAGATCATCAACCGGGTTGTATTTGAGGGCATGTAAACGCACTCACTGTCAGCAACTATCTGCCTCCTTTTAAAATGCATCAGCACGTTCATACTTCAAACTATGAAATGAAATAAAACAACAAAATTTCAGAAATAAACTGAAATGGGCAATTATACATTTTAAGGCTTTATAACAAAAAAGGAGAAACATTTCAAAATGTTAATGGTAGAAATGTCAGTTATTGTTTTTTTATACAAATGACAATAGAAAAATACATTGTTCTAGCCTCAAAATTGTGTTTGAGCTACAAAAAAATTTGTGGTAGAATATGTAATACATCTGTAGATACAATGTAAAACTATTGTGGGCTCAATATTTTTAATATATATATTGTAAGTGTTTGTACAATAATACATAAACATCAGACTGAGTGCATTGGATAAAGTTTTTTCCCAGAGAAGCTTCCCCGGGGAAAGCCACCTGTCCCGACAGAACGTCCGTCGCGGGGTACGTACAGGACTATTGGAACAACTGGCAGGTCCTATGCATCGAGCCTCTGCTCATGGAAGATGTAGAAGAACTATTCGTATTTGGATTTATGATAGCGGGATTCCTACAAATTTGGCTTGGAGTCGCCTTGGACGATCGGAAAATTGGGAAGACAGAAAAATTCACCCAGATACTGGAATTGAGTGAATTTTTAGGCCCGAAGGCTTTATTAGACAGGAAGGGTTAGCGTGAAGTGGGGGATGAGAGAGAAGGGAGGACATGCAGCACGTGTGCTGTGCCTTAACCACTCAACCACTGGGCAGCACTATAACCGCCTTTCAAAAACATAAAGTTAAATACAGCAGTAAATGTCTTTAAACCAGGCTCTCATCACTGTCATGTGTCCGAGTGACTTTCATTTGACAAAACTATTTGATATTTGTGTTTAATCGCAGTTACTCCTTTGAAATTGTTCCACTTCACCTTCCTGCTGCCGCCATTCCAGATTTTAAGATGTTTTTGTTTAAAGCAGGACTAAAACAGGACTAGAGCAGGACTAGAGCAGGACTAAAACAGGACTAGAGCAGGACTAAAACAGGACTAGAGCAGGACTAAAACAGGACTAAAACAGGACTAAAACAGGACTAAAGCAGGTCTAAAGCAGGACTATTTTATAATAAATATCTTTAGAACATTTGGTTCAAATTATATTAAAACACAGTAGCCTATAGTAGCTGCCCAAAAAAGCTTCACTTTGCTTTTTGCAAACGCAGCTGTCACTAAGCAACATGTACAGTATCGTGCATGTTTTTGGAGTTCTCTGACCTGCAGCAGTCTATTAAAAATAACGTCATGAAAAGCAACGTCATGAAATGGACAACGGGTAAAAATTCCTGAAAGCATTAAACAACAACAAATCTGCACCTCAGAAATCATGTATTTTTATCTTTCCTTCGCCTCCATAGTCATGTTAAGCTGTAAAATGATGTGTTTTATTACAATCCGACACATATTCACGGAGAAATTAGCTTGTGAATTTAGATGCACCTAAAGCAAAAGTGCACATGTCCCGGGGACGAGACCACCTTTCATAACCTGACCTGTGAAACAATCCGCAAATCACGCACAGCGGTCTGACGTATCTTGCACTCACGCAGACCTTTTAATCCAACAACGAAGCACGGAAAACACGCTGTCCTCCGGTGTCACGGCGTGTAATGTTCCTCGTTAACGAGCAGACTTCCAAACACGCGGAGCACACGGTCCTTACGCATGTTACATTTACACCAAATCATCAGTGAAGCAGTTATTTACTGTGTCTGCAGCATCACACGTTTGTGCTTTGACAGAGCAGTGTTTCACAGGAACCGGTGCTCTCTGGCCCGCCAAGACCAGCGGCGGAGCTGCAGGAAAGCAGCACAGAGTGCTATGGACGCAGTGGGAAACTGGGCTACAGGCCAGACCAAATTGCTTCGGGGTCTGGATCTGGGCCGCGGTCCGCCTTTTGGAGACCTGTATTAAATCATATACTGTATCTAATAGTTTCCATCTCCAATGTCCAGTTACGCAAATATTTGAGCTATGTCTGATGTCAATCGCTTTCCGCTGGTTTGATCTGTCTCAACTGTTGATGCTTGCCGTTTTATGGATGGCCCAGATAATCAACATGCAATATGGGTTAGTCGATAAATGAATTCAAGTCTGGGCTGGAGTAATGAAGTGGAGGTGTACTTCACACTGCAAAGTGGTAGCCCTGCACCAAGTATAGCACTTGATTCATGTGCTTGGCCTACTCCTAACCCATTGGGACTGTCTACAGAGGACCATTAGTTTTGTTGTCATTGCTAACTGCATCAGACCTAAGACTTGGCTACACACAAGCGAATATTGCTTTTCCAATTTTGCCCTGTTTTAGATATATGGGCGTTCGATATAAAATGAATTCATCGATTTAAAGAAAACAATGTGGAAAAGCTGTCTGGACAAACTGAAGTCATATAATAATTTATCTTCGAGCTTTCCCCTGTCTGTCCAGACACTCATTCCACATCCTCAATCTCATCACCTGTCACAATGTTTTGCTGACGGCAGTGGTCCAGGTATTAAACATTGTGGAGCCGTACGTTTATTAATATGAAGAGGACTTGAGTATTTTCTTCCACCCCAACACTGCACTGCAACACTTCGAAAAATCAATGGCTATAATAATGGAAACCTATTGCAACTCCCCATGCATTCTACATAAGATAAGATAAGACCACCTTTATTTGTCCCACAATGGGGAAATTCCACTGTTGCAACAAAGGATACAGAAACAGATTATGCACAGTGTAATAATAAATACAGATAACTTGTAAAAAGAAAACTCTTATAAAAAAAAAAACCTCTTATAAAAGACTCTTATAAAAACAGATAACTTAGAAAAAAAGAAACCTTGTATAATCTTAATAATAATAACACTCTTATTTACAGCTGTCATGTGGACAGAACATATTGCACAGGGATGATTGACATTATGTCACAGTATTGCACAGGAGTATAACAGTATTGCAGGAGTATAACTGTATTGCACAGGATTATGAAAGCTGAATGACACGTTCAGGAGTAAGTTGTAAAGTCTGACAGCAGCAGAAGGAAAGACCTGCGAAACCTCTCCTTCACACTGCGAGGGTGGATCAGTCTGTCACTGAAGCTGCTCTCCAGAGCGGACAGAGTGTCCTGCAGGGGGTGAGACTCATGGTCCAGCATAGATGTGAGTTTAGCCAGGATCCTTCTGTTCCCCACTTCCTGCACCGAGTCCAGAGCACAGCCCAGGATGGAGCTGGACTTCTTGATGACTTTGTCCAGCTTCTTCATCTCCCTCACACCGCACAGGAGGGCTGAAGCCACCACCGAGTCGTAGAAGGTCCTCAGGAGTGGCCCTGTCACTCCAAAGGACCGAAGTCTCCTCAGGAGACATTGTCAACAATATCAGCAGTGCTGTTCTTATTTGACCAGTCCCTTCTATTTGATTAAGTGCTGGAGTCGAGACACTGGGTTCTAACCAGAGGCTGCTCAAAAAGTCTTAAAATGATATTTCCTGCAGATAAGAAGTCCATCAAAATGACATATTTGGTCGTTTTGTTGGATCCCAAAATACTCAAAATAGAGTCGTATATCATGTGCCAAAATAGCGCCCCTGCAGGTCTAAATTACACTCATGTCATGTTTGTTTATGTTCCGACAGGAAGTGACATCACGGGTGTATATACTGTGTGTGTGTGGGTGTGTGTATGTGTAAATATATATATATATATAATCATGCAGCTATTGCCAAAGTCAATCAATAATAGAAGAAATGCTTCTAATATTCTTGATTTAGGCCAGTGTTTGTAAAGTGTAAATATATAAACTTTCTCCTGTAATGTCTCCTCCTCTTCTCGGGAGTTTCACCAATTCTATCCCAATATATTTTAAGGAGGAGATCAGATGCTGTGCCTCTTTAAAATGGGCCGCTACAGGATTTCTCACGTTTCCATTTCTGATGTTGCTCCTGTGTTCTGCTAATCGAGTCTTTAGAGCTCTAGATGTTTTGCCCACATAACCAAGTTCACAGGGGCATTTTGAAAAGGTAGACAACATTTTTAGTGCAGTATGAAATTGTCCCCTTGATTTTCACAGTCTTGCCTGTCATTGGATGTGTATAAGTTTTGCATTTGTAGGTAAAGCTACATTGTGTACATGACCCACACCTGTAGTTTCCTAGTGGAGGGTCTAAAAATGTTCTACTTCTCAGTGGAATAGGAAAAATAAAAACATGCAAACACCATCCAACGGTTTGTGGCATCTGGGCACTTTCCGACATTTAAAATAGTGATGACCGTTAGATTAAATAAGAAATAAGTAATCACTGACAAGGAGAATATAGAGCAGTTAAATGTGCATAGAGAAACCTGCCTGTGCACCAGCTGGTTCCTATATTTCATTGAATTTCTCGAAGTTCACAGAAGTTCCACACATAAAAAGTCTTCTGTGGTGAAAACAGTGCTGCATAAAGAGATGATGGAAGCGTGTGATATCTCGCCCGAAGACATACTTTGCTGCAGTCAGCAGGGGATGAAAGTTGCATCAGTCCTGGCACTACCTGGGACATTGTATACCCGTAACAAGAGACAAACACAAGTGCTTGTCGAAATACGATTAAATCAAATGTCACGACAGATTATTTTGTTTGTGTCAGTTTTTGATTTGTGTAAGACAATTCTAGCAGTTCTATCTGCTGTATTATTTAAATGAATATAGCCTACATGCTTGTGTTTAATCAAAATTAAATTAGATACATTTCAGAAGTTTATCTATCTCACAGAAAGGAAAAGATTAAATCCAGACAAAATGCATTATGGGAAATATTTTCAACCACATTGCCACACAAAACTTGAAATTAGAGCCTCCACGTCCAAAGCACTTGGAGATGTGGGATTGATAGAAAAACAGCGGGCAGAGCTATCACAAACAATGTTTTGCCTGTGTTGAAAACGTGAGACAAGACAAGTCCCCAAACAGCAGCCCCAGTTAAAGTAGCCCTAGACAACCCGAAACCCAAATCACCTACAACTATTCATCACTCACTGCCATTTTCACTACAACTTTAAACTTAACTGTAAACTTGTGTACATAGTAATGCCTATTTTTATTTTTATTTTTATTTTATACTATAGTAATTTTAAATTGTCCCTTAAATGCATGCCCTTTTGTTTGATTGAATATATGTTGTTTTATTATTGCTCAGAGTTTTGTGTTGCACCTTAAGGCCGAGACAAGTTCCTATGTCTGTGAAGTTTGTTCATTGACAATGGCAATAAACCCTTCTGATTTCTGATTCTGATTCTGATTCTGACCTGCAGCGCATCTCTGCAGGTGAATGCAGAAGCCGAGAGACTCTGTAGGGTCGTTTTGGCATTTGCATTGATAGTTTTATTTGTAATTAATAATGTCTGAAGGCCTAGGGCTCATGTTCGCTGAATATGTCATACATTTATGCACACTTTCGGGATAGGTATATACCAAAATACTTGGCATTGTATCGACATTAACATTTGTGGTATCGCCCATCCCAACTGCAGATTTCACATCCAAGCTGTACATTTAGAATCTCCTTGGCTTAAAAACAATATTTGCTAATTTTTTGTTTACATCTCACAACTTTTCTGCGCATGCTCCATGCCATCTCGTCTTCTGTTTTGGTGTCATTCTGTGGCAGCGACATACTCAGGCCTACCACTGTAATAGTATAGATGTATAGATATTACAGTGGTTTGAGGCGTTTTGAGTGCTCTGCGGAGACACATATTTACTGAACCAGTGCCATGTCATTTTGGAAAATAGAACTGTTTTGTCTCCACGTGGATGCAGCCTGTCCGTCTTGTGGATTGATACTTGACAAATTGGTCCTTCATTTATCAACGTTGCGGAACATTGTCCACACACTAAAATGTGCGTGGACTTTCACTATATGGAGACCAATCCAATTTTGCCAAGTTCATCATCTTGCTCTGAGTGAGCTGTGACCCCTGCACCACGCCTCAGTCTGGACTGACACTACTACAGCTCCACCAACTCACTGCTCCTGTTACTACTTTTAGAAACATTTCTCTTCATTTACTATTTCTCCCACAACTATTGCTTATTCAACCAATGTTCTTATTACTGCAACCACTTCTCCATCTTACAGAGGCACCTGTAGAGGCTTGGCTCCAAGGTAGAAAAGCCCGTCCTTGGGCCTGCCACAGAGTTATTATAGTGGTGTTCAGAAGTATAGAGACAATACAGCATTTGGGCTTTCCAATAGAGTTTATAGATTAGCATTACCTTTTTGCCATAGAGTGTGCTTTCTTTCCTTTGACCAAAAAAGATTTCAGAAAACAGACAATATATTTTTTTTCATTTCTGTTTTTTTGCTTATCTTGTTTGTTGAGTAAACATCTAAATTCAAGTTGTTTTGAAATAAATATATTAACTACTTGAAGATTAAAACAAAATATGTCTGATATTTCATTTCCGATTTTTGGTATTTTGCAATCAAATTTATAGTCAATATTTGTTTTTCAATACAGAATTCTGAAAAGAAAATCCAAATACACTGACCGTATTCCCAGCCTTTGCTCAATATTTTGTTGAAGCACTAATTACAGCCTCACTAACACTGTTAACTTTGGGACCCATAACAGACAGATGTGTGTGCTTTTCCAAATCATGTCCAATCAACTGAATTTACCACAGATGGACTCCAATCAAGTTGTAGAAGCATCTCAAGGATGATCAGTGGAAAAACAATGTACCTGAGCTCAGTTCAATTTGAGTCATGGAAAACTGAATACTTACATACATGTGCTTTTAATTTTTAAATACATTTTTAAGAATTGAAACATCCCCTTTTCTTGATTCCATTAGGGGTATTTATTGTAGAATTTTTAGGTAAATAATGAATTAAATCTATTTTGGAATAAGGTTGTAACATAACAAAATGTGCAAAAAGTGAAGTGCTGTGAATATATTCCAGATGCACTGTATAGTATTTGTTTTGCTTTTTGGCTTTTTGGCTATTGGGCTTTTAGGCTTTTTGGCTTTTTGGCTATTGGGCTTTTAGGCTTTTGGGCTTGGGCTTCTCCACGTGTCAAAGTTAGAAGAAGTAAGAACAGTTTTTTAAAGCTATATGTCTTAGTTTTTTTCTTGACACAGCTCTGATCTTGCTTAAAATTGTCATTGCTACATTGACCATATATTTTAGAAACATTCTGGCAGAGTAGGCCTATCAGAATTTTTTGGTTTTAAATTGATAGATAGACCATGGTTTCAGAATCTGAGGCTGCTCATGATATGATCAGTCAGCGGCTGAGGTTTTAGCATAGAACTTCACAATGCACACCTAAGAAGAATAGAAAGTACCATTGATTACTAGTCCACCTACAGATGAAAGTTAAAATGTGCAGGGTTTGTTGGTGTCGATCAATGTCCTGCTTAATAAAGCCTATGGGCCAAAAATCCTAAAGAAACTAATAAAAAATAGCCGGTTACGGCTGGAAATTGGAAGAGTCTGGAATTGATGGAATAATCTGTGCAGAACATAACATTTTATAGATTACATTTTTCGCGTTTTTTCTTTATGGTAGAAAAAGAGGGATAGTTTATCTCTAAAATTGTTGAAAAATCTTTATGGGGAACTGCATCCAATTAGATAAGATATTCTGTTTGGCATTTAAGTGGGCATGTCTTTCTAAAGGTTAAGGGAGGTTGCCAAGAAATAATTTCAGTTTTTTTATATGTTCAGTTTGTATCCAGACATTGGAACAATATTAAGAAGGAAATGGGTCCGTAAAGTGACTGTTAATTTTAATTCTCAATATTGGACTATTGTAAAGCCCCAATCTTATTTTGTATTAATTATATCATGATTACTAATCAGAAGCTTCCTCAGCGTCTAAACTAATCATTACTGCTTTGTTATGCTGCTTTTGTATATGATTCATATACAAAAGACGACCAATGTTGTCTTGGGTTTGTTGTTTGTTGAAAAAACCCATTTGATCATTGTGAATTAAATGTGGGAGGTGTATATAATATAGTCCATGTCAAGGAATAAGATTGGTCAATGAGGCACAGTCAGAATCAGAATCAAAATCAGAAAAGGTTTATTGCCATTGTCAATGAACAAAATTCACAAACATAGGAACATGTTTTGGTCATTCGGTGCGACATACAATGATTACCAATAATAAAACAACATATATGAAATAAAAAAGGGCAGTTAAATTTACAGTTGTAGTGCAGAAAGCGACAGTGCAGTGAGTGATTGATTAAACAATAGTTAAAGTGGCAGGTGTTTATGAGTCCAACGGCAGAGGGAAGGTTCATCTCTACAGAGATGGAATGCTGTTAAAACAGAGTAGTGTTTCTTTGAAAGCTTTAAACCATCCTATCACTTCCTAGAGACTTATTGTTCTTCAGTCATCATGGATAAATTGAGATCATTCAGAAAATATTTCATCTTCTTTACTTTTTTTTGTTTGTTAATTTTTTTTCTTAAAGGGTCATTAAGCAGACTGGTATTAAACCTCCAGAGTTCAACTGGGTATCTCAGAATCAGAATCAGAAAGAGTTTATTGCCATTGTCAATGAACAAAATTCACAAACATAGGAACTTGTCTCGGCCTTAAGGCGCAACATAAAACACTGAGCAATAATAAAATAACATATATTCAATCAAAAGGGCATGCATTAAGAAACAATTAAAACATTTCTATCAAATAAAAATAAAAATAGGCATTTCTATGTACACAAGAGTTACAGTTAGATTTACAGTTTTGAGTGCAGAAAGTGACAGTGCAGTGAGTGGTTAAATAGTTGCAGTTAAAGTAACAGGTGTTTAGAAGTGTTCATGAGTCCAACGGCAGAGGGAAAGAAACTATTCTTGTGGCGGGAGGTTCTGGTCCGGATGGACCGTAGCTGGACCTCATGCCTGAGGGAAGTGGTTCAAATAGACCATGTCCAGGGTGAGAAGGGTCAGCTGTGATCCGACCTGCTCGTCCCAGAGCCCTGGAGACGTACAGGTCCTGCAGAGATGGAAGTCTGCAGCCGATCACCTTCTCAGCAGAACGCACAATGCGCTGTAGTCTCTGTTTGTCCCTGGCTGTGGCTCCAGCGTACCACACGGTGATGGAGGAGGTGAGGATGGACTCAATGATGGCCGTGTAGAACTGCACCATCATCTGCACTGGCAGCTTGGCTTTCCTCAGCTGCCGCAGAAAGTACATCCTCTGCTGGGCCTTCTTGATGAGGGAGCTGATGGTGGGCTCCCACTTGAGGTCCTGGGTGATGGTGGTGCCCAGGAAGCGGAAAGAGTCCACGGTGGTGATGGGGGAGTCTGTCATGACGAGGGGGGGCTGGGGGGCTGTGGCTTTCCTGAAGTCCACGATCATCTCCACTGTCTTCTGGGCGTTGAACTCCAGATTGTTACCGCTGCACCAGGACACCAGCCGGTCCACCTCCCTCCTGTAGACAGACTCATCCCCGTCCGAGATGAGCCCGATGAGAGTGGTGTCGTCCGCAAACTTGATGAGTTTTACGGAGTCATGGCTGGAGGTGCAGCAGTTTGTGTACAGGGAGAAGAGCAGAGGAGAAAGTACACAGCCCTGTGGAGCTCCTGTGCTGATAGTCCGAGAGTCTGAGACATTCTTCCCCAGCCGCACGCACTGCCTCCGATCCGTCAGGAAGTCAGTGATCCACCTGCAGGTGGAGTCGGGCACGTTGAGCTGGGAGAGCTTGTCCTGGAGCTGAGCAGGGAGGATGGTGTTGAACGCAGAGCTGAAGTCCACAAACAGGATCCTGGCGTAGGTTCCCGGGGAGTCCAGATGTTGCAGGATGAAGTGGAGTGCCAGGTTGATGGTGTTGTCTGCAGACCTGTTCGCTGTGTAGGCGAACTGCAGGGGGTCCAGCAGGGAGGAGGTGAAGGACTTGAGGTGGCGCAAGACCAGGCGTTCAAATGACTTCATGACTACAGACGTCAGCGCCACAGGCCTGTAGTCATTAAGTCCAGTGATCCGGGGCTTCTTGGGGACAGGGACAATGATGGCAGACTTGAAGCAGGCTGGGACATGGCATGACCCCAGGGAGGTGTTAAAAATGTCTGTGAAGACGGGGGTTAACTCTCCTGCACAATGTCTTAATGTAGCGGCGAGACGCCGTCTAGTCCAGCAGCTTTTCGGGGGTTGGATTTACGAAATAGCCTGTGAACATCCTGTCCTTGAACTGAGAGGGTGGGGGAGGTGGGGGGGACCAGGTTTGGGTTGGCGGAGGTGGCCACCGTGGGGGAGGGGGTGGTCACATCAAACCTGGAGTAGAAGGTGTTGAGTTGCTCAGCCAGTTTTCGATTGTCTGCAGCAGGGGGGGCTCGGGGCTTGTGGTTGGTGAGAAGCCGGAGCAACCTCCACACGTGGGCGGGGTTCAGACGCGTATTGTACTGTGATCTTGCACGAGAAACCTCTTTGCTAAATCCATACTTTGCATCTTTGTAGCGCCCCCTGTCTCCAGCCCTGTGCGCTGCCTCCTTCTGCTGCCTTAACTGCCTCAATTTTGGTGTGAACCAGGGTTTGTCATTGTTGAAAGTGACTTTGGTTTGTGTTGGTATGATGCTGTCCTCACAGAATCGGATGTATGACTCACAGTGTCCGTGTACTCATCCAAACTATCTGTGGCAGCTCTGAAGACCTCCCAGTCTGTAATGTCCAAACACGCACAAAGCTCCTCCACTGCCTCATTGGTCCACTTCTTAGAGGTCCTCACTGCAGGTTTTGAGAGCTTCAGCCTCTGCCTGTACTGGGGATCAGGTGAACCATGGCGTGATCTGAAAAGCCGAGAGCAGCGCGAGCCACGGCGCGGAAGGCGTTGCTGACTGTTGTGTAACAGTGATCCAGCGTGTTCTGGTCTCTGGTCGGAACTTTAATAAACTGTCTGTACTTTGGTAGTTCGTGGCTGAGATTCCCCTTGTTAAAATCACCCAGGATAATACACAAGGAGTCCGGGAAGGTCCGCTCCACACTCAGAATCTGGTCCGCGAGCGCGCGCTGTGCCACATGCACGTTTGCGCTCGGTGGGATGTAAACAACCGCCAGAAGGAATGAGGCGAACTCACGTGGCGAGTAGAATGGTTTACAGTTAATGAAGAGAGATATTCCAGATCAGGAGAGCAGTGTTTGGAGATCACAGTCACATCTGAAGACCAGGCGTTGTTGATGTAAAAACAGACTCCTCCGCCGTGTGTTTTACCCCCGGAGAGACCTTTCTGGCGATCAGCTCGAAAAAGTCGAAACCCCTCGATCTGCACGGCGCCGTCCGGGATCGGCTCGCTGAGCCACGTCTCCGTGAAGCTCTGAGTTGTTGATTTAACCAACAAAGTCAGAGAATTACTGAAACAGTCATTGGTCAATAATAGACAAGCACTTAAGGCACATTAAACAATGTAGCTGTTTGAAATGAGGCTTATTAAAGCTGTCTGTAACCTTTATAACTATAGCCTGACAATAATAAGTAAACTAGCATTAGCCAGCTACTGATTCATTTCTGGTGAATCTGGTGAAGTCTTTGGGGATGTTACAGAAGAGGAATCCTTTGTTTAGTGACAGCCCACAAAAAAGCATGCAGCTTCCGTCCTCAAGCTGGCAGTAGCAGAGGAATTTGACACATCACTTTGGACCCATGAGTAGCCAAATGTAGTTATTTTTTGATTTTCGAGGGCCTTTAAGCTATAGGTTTCTTGTAGGCTAAATATATGTCTTTGACCGTTTCATTGGGTTTAGTATGCTGTTAACATTAAAGGAAGCTACTCACAACCTTTCAGATGCTATTGTATGGAATTCACCCTTATCAATTTGCCAATGTTATGAAACTGTCTGGTCGAGCATGACGCACAAGCAAGAAAACTGCAAGAACCTGAAACAACATATGAACAGTAAAAGGATTCATGTCAAAAACATTCTATGAACCCAAAACCCGACCAAAGATAGATACAAAACTGGAGGGAAAATACCCTAAAAACAGCCCCTCTGAGACAACTCCCCCTGCCATCACCTGGCACCTGTACTTATAAAAATGTTTTTAATATATGCTCAAAATGCATATACTTTTTGGTTATATGTTGGAACTATGTATTTGGGCACAACAAATGGATATCTTTGGCAGTTGGGAAAAAGGCCATCACAAAAAAATGGATGACACAAACTGTGCCAACGATTAAGGACTGGACATCATAATCGACATACAGAAAATAGAAACAAAAAAATCACACATGGACAACTTTGACAGAAACTAGACTCATTTTTCTTATTTTACTTAATCTCTTTCCATCTGGCCCTGTCTTGTTTGTTTTTGTTGTTTTATAATTTTCAAAACAATTAAAATAAAACCATAGTAAAAAATGCTAAATGCTTGAAATAAACTAAATACGCTTAGCAGTAAAGTATACACTGCCTGTCCCAAAAAAAGTCGCCACAGGATAAAAAAGGTTGCACACGCTCTAATTTTTCTTATTTCGTCTTTAGCTTTGATTACAGCACACATTCGCTGTGGCATGGTTTCAATAAGCTTCTGCAATATTATATATTTTTTTCATCCAGTGTTGCATTATTTTTCACCAATTTATCTTGTATTGACGATGAGAGAGTGACCCCTGCACAGAGTGACCTTCTCCAGCTCATCCCACAGACTCTCAATGTGGTTTCTGCTTCTCCTTTGACGTTTTTTCTGCTTGATGCCAATCATTTGACATTTCTCAAACATACTGACATGTTTTTCATGGCCACAGGATTTCTCTTTCCATGTGGTGGTTTCAGAAATGAGAAAGCCACTCACTGCATCAGTTGGGTTTGAATACTGTGTTGCAGCTGAAAGATCATCACCCATGCAGCAGTTATCCAATAGAGGCTCGTACTACTGTATTTGCTTAGTTGAACTTTTTTTTGGGAGGACAAAAATCTACTTCCACCAAGAGGGATTGGCAATACCCACTAAATAGATTGGAGTGGATTCTTGATGGAGGAAAAGACGATTCTAATGTTATCAGCACAAGACATATGTGGAGGTATGTGGCTACGGTGGAACACTCACAATAAATGACCGGACTTCAGAGCACCTCACTGTAGGAACAACTTTATCTTACAGAACCAATGTAATAAAAAAATAACAACACTAACAAGAGGAAGAAACACACACAAGAGCATTAAAACAGAGCACAGATCAGCATTCAACATGAAAACAACAGTAGAAGGAAAAAACAACATAAGGAAACAAATTATAACTAAAAATGGAATGGGATGGGATATGGAATAATAAAATATAGCAAGGCACTAGCCCGAACGCATGACAATTTATCCAAAATATTAAAAAAGAACCACCACAAATGAAGAAACTCAGGACGTTTGGCATCATACAGAGATGAGGTTGTTTTTGAGCTTTCACAATATCAAACCAATCTAGAAAGGGCATTTCATATTTTGCTATATTTCCCGTTTCATAGTCCACCTGAAAACATTTAATACTAATATTTTGCATTGTGCAAAATAAGATAAGATAAGATAAGATCATATTTGTCCCACAATGGCAAAAATTCAACAAAGGTACAGAGGCAGATTATGCACAGTATGATAACAAAAACAGATAATTTAGAATAAAAGAAAGCTCTTATAATCTTTTTATAATAATAACACTCATTTATTTACAGAACATATTGCAACAGGGATGATAGACATTATGTCACAGTATTGCAGGGAGAATAACAGTATTGCACAGATGATTATGAAAAGCTGAATGACACGTTCAGGACTAACAGTGTTTGTTGTTAAAGTGACAGCAGCAGAAGGAAGAGACCTGCGAAACCTCTCCTTCACACAGCGAGTGGTGGATCCAGTCCTGTCACTGAAGCTGCTCTCCAGAGCGGACAGAGTGTCCTGCAGGGGGTGAGACTCATGGTCCAGCACGTAGATGTGAGTTTAGCCAGGACCCTTTCTGCCCCCACCTTCCTGCCACCGAGTCCAGAGCACAGCCCAGGACGGAGCTGGACTTCTTGATGACTTTGTCCAGCTTCTTCCTCTCCCTCTCTGTGATGCTGCTGCTCCAGTACGGTGTGGTCACATGCATTGTGAGATACTACCCATCTCTTGAAGCGAGCTCATAAATAAATAAAGTGTACCTAACCTCCCTGGTAATGGCTCATTCGGTTTGGACTCAGCTTTTTCCCTCCCGCGTCCCCCACAGGCTCCACCTTCCCCCGCCATGGTTAAATACAAGTGGCTTCAGGCAGGCTTGCGCTGGTGGCGTGCCTGAATAGACTTTTTCTTTTTTTCTTTATACATACATACTGTACAAAGCATTCAATTGGAGACACAAGTGCATTTCCGCAATCTTGCTTAGACAGACTGGGCAGAGACAGGAACAGTTCCTGGAGGAGGTGCTGCATCAAATTATTCTGGACAGAGGGTGCAGATGTTGGCACGACGAAAAACCCCTCCCCCGTTTCAAATGATTAAACTTACATAGAGCACGGATGAAAGAAAAAAAAAACAACTTTTGGGATTATTTTGGGAACAATTCACACATACACACACCACACACGCACACCAATTGATGTTTGCTCTAGTATGGGCCCTTTAAAACACAAATTGGTACTTAAAATTGGTTAAGTATGGTAGTGTACTGTAACCTAAATTTGCTGGGCACCCCAAAACCACTTTTTGGGCATAGAAACTGATGTTGAACCAAAAGACATGCAGGCTTTGTAACTGTACTTTCTTCAGGCACTGAGGAGGACTTGTTCTTCTGAACGGCAAATATAAATCAGTTATATGACTCTGAGAAGGAAGTGACAGTTTCCTACACTCAGAGTACTTTAATGGAGCAGCGACATGAAACAGAATCATGCTCCGTTATTTTACAGTCATGACATATTGTTCAGAGGTTGCTTTAAGGCAAGTTGGGAAGCAGAGGGAAAACAGGTCTGAGAAGTGCATGGAACTGAAGACAATAATGATACTTTTGAGGGCCATGACTTTCTTTCTGTTGGTTCAAGTGGGACATCTGGGCTATTGCAAGTGTTGTTTGCCTTGCAGTTCGAAGTTAAAATATACTTTTTTGTTTTAGTTTTATGTGGCAGATATACACAAAATGAAACAGCATCCATGCACGTGTATATTGAAGGCGAAGACAATGTAGGCAAATAAGAAAAAACATTGTTTTTAGAGATATCAATTTGAAACTGCCTGTTGCTGTAGTTGTACTTGCAAGGCAAATATATAGCATGTTTTTAATCATGTAATGTTTTCATAATCGTAGAAAAAGTGTCATCTGGATAATGTTTTAAAAAATCAAGACATTTCGACTTCCAGCCAAAATCAAAACTTAAATGTGTGTTCCATATTATTTTGAAACTTTTTCTATGATGGATCACTCGTGGACGAATGAGGGATAACACCAAAACTATGCATTTGTGTGTAAAAATATTGAGTTCATACGGCCAAATGGGGATAAGAGACAGATTTTCCTATTGATTACATTGTGCTTTGCCATGAAATAACCAAAAGAGATAGATTGACACATTTTTAACCTGATACATTTCTATTAATGACTGAAAACCTAGAACTCATTAAACTACAGCGAGAAATCTACATTTCAACAATATTTATTTCAGTTTGACCCCTTCTGTAAATTGAATAATATTGACCTAAAGAATGTTGTGATGTGCCAATTAACTAAATCTCTCTCTATATATATATAAAAAAAAAAAAGTACCTGTAGTGTCTCTTCTGATATAAAAGCCATACTTTCCATTCAAAATGAAAGGCAAGGCAAGTTTAGGCAAGGCAAGTTTTTATTTGTAGAGCACAATTCGTACACAAGGCAGTTCAAAGTGTTTTGCACGCAAACAGGAAAAAAAATGCATTCAAATCACACAGAAATGACAGAAATCACAAAATAGTTTAAGACATAAAAAAGAAGAGTGCAAAGAAAATCATTTCAGTCATATGCACAGCAAACAAAACTGTTTTAGCTTAAGATCCTCAGGAAGACTGTTCCAGATTTTAGCTGCATAAAACTGAAACGCACATTCCCCATGTTTTAGTCCTGACTCTGGGCACCAGCCTAGGAGGGTTGGTCCCTGAGGTCCTCAGAGTCCGAGATGGTTCATTTGGCACTAACATGTTAGAGATGAGTACTTTGGTGCTAGGGCCATGGAGAGACTTGTATACAAGCAGAGCTGCTTTGAAGTCTATTCTCTGAGCCACAGAGAGCCAGTGCAGAGACCTGAGCACAGGACTAATGTGATTTCCTGGCTCTAGTCAGGACCCGCAGCAGCCAGCATTCTGGAGAATGTACTGCAATGTGTTAATGTGTTATGTTTTGTTGCATCATTAATGAAAATATAGAAAAATACAATTAAGAAATCAGATTTTTGGTATCATTTTTTATTTTGACAATTCGAAAAAAAAAAAAAAAAAAAAAAAAGCAGCTATCCCTGGCAATGTCTTTCCAAATTACTCTTTTTGTTAATTTGACAACTTCTCATTACAAAGCAAACATGCAGGCAATTTCTTCCGCATTGCAATGAAAACAAACAGGATTCCGGTCCATTCTTCGGTGAATCCCACTGTTCTCATCAGCTATCTTTTGTTCCGTTGTTTACAACAGCCACTGCGCTTCGCTGAAAACGTTCGTGTCGCAGCTATGACGTAAATCTTTGAGAATGTTTGTAGGTTCATCCTCCTACAAAACCATATTAAAAAAAATATATATATATATATATAATATTATATTATATATATATATATATATACATATATATATATGTATATATATATATAAAGAGCAAACGCAGCTCTAGAGTCGGGGTTGCCGACCGAGTAAGTAAGTAATAAGTAAGTAAGTAAGTACATTTTATTTGTATAGCACCTTTCACAGGGAGTGAAGTGCTTGACAAATGCACAGAATAAAACAATAAAACACAAAACTTACCGTGAGCAATACACATACAACAATATACAGTAAAAATCAGACCTTAAAGCAACTGTCATAAAAAGGCCTTAATGAATAAAAAGGTTTTGAACTGACCCTTAAAAACAACAACAGAATATAGACTCTGGAAGATCTTTCCTTCCTGGGTACAACGGCCTGAAAGATGTATGTCCACTGCACCCACATGCACAATCAGCTGTTCACCTCGATGTGTGGCCAAAAAAATTAGGAATGAGTGATGTAATCTCAGAAACAGAGGCACTTAAATTTTTCATGTATCACATGACCAGAGCAGTCTCAGTGACCTTGACGTTTGACACAGATTCTCTCTCTGTCTGCTGCCTTTTGGCCACGTCATGTATTACATTTTTCCTTTGTTAATATACTTCAGTCTGTGAAAGTGGTAAATATCTCCATATCGCCTTGGAGATATTATTGCTTTACCTGCAGTGGCATACCCTCCACTGTTAAAGTTGCATAGTGCACCTTTATTAGCCATAGTGCATACTAAAACTGAAACAAGGCCAATATGTGCTTTTCCAAAAAATATTGTGTGGACGAGATCAACCCAAAGCCATAAAGCACAAGCTGGGGTTTACACTCTAAACATTTTGAATATGTTTACATTCTCATCGTATTGATCTCTGCCCAATGATACACAAATCCTCACAATTTGTGAGCTGTGCTGTGAAACCAGTACAACATGCAGTTTGTCATTGTTATGTGAGAGTGTGTAAGCCAAAGCCTATATCCATGTCATCACACTTGCAGTGCTGATTTCTCCATTCAGATACTTTGATGAGCTGACACTTCCTCATGAGAATGGATCACCAATATGAAAGCATCATTCCAGTCCCATGCCTCTTCATTTTCAGGCCTGTCTTCTGTCACTACGCCCAACATGCACACGGGCAAGCTGGAGAGTAGACTCAGGCAGCTTCAGGGGAAGGCAAATAAAAGCAGAAAGCATTTGCATCTCTGGGAGCGCACGCAAACCATAATACATCAAGACAAGATGAATGGAACACAATGATGAAGATGAGAGAAAACAGACATTGTAAAACAGCACAATGGAATGCACAACAGTAACTCTAGATATTTGTATAAGAGATTTTGGATAAGCTTTTATGCTGTTTGCTTCTAGTAACTATCCAGTTTGCTAAAATTCCCTCTCTCAGTGACAAAATGAGTACAGCCTTAGAAAGAAGAGCTTTGGTTGTGTGTCAATGTGAACACATAATAGATATGTGTTCCTGTATCTGAAATCAAACTGCTCATCGTTTTTGTATGCGTTTGTCTTAAGGGAGATATGAACGTGCTGTATTACAAAAGGCTGGTCCAAACAGAAATTGACTGTGTGACAGTGGTAGTGCCGCTTGTGCCTGAGTGGATTGCACATATACCTCGTGAGTTAGAATCCAGCTCTTGACAATTTGCTGTATGTCATTCCACAGTCTCATCCCCATTTCATGCTGCACTGTCCTGTTGAATAAGGCCTATGGGGAAAAAAATATATATATGTGTTTGGGGTCAGCAGCAAAGGCAGCAGTTTGCTAAGGGCATGGCATCAAAATGGATACCAATATGGATATATGTTGGTTATATCAATATGTAAATATGTATTATTTTGTGATAATTAAATAACATTGTAAGGAGAAGAAATTAATGTTTTCCTGAGTGAATTGGTAGTGGCCAGCCAATGGGAGACTGTGAGTCCCTTTAAAGATGTGACTAGATCAAGTTGTTTTCTCTATCGATGTGATTGAAATAAAGTTGCCATGTAAAAAAAAATGCTATGGTTTGGAATCCACTTTGAATCAGCCACCTACACAAAAAACTGCACTTTAAACTGTATCATGTTCTTGTATTCATCATCTTGCCGATATGACACAGGTCACACTCGGCATGTCAATTTTGAGTTACAGTAATTTGGACCTTAGAGCCTGAGCATTGAAAAGCTCTCACTGTTACTGCGGTGTGTGTAATTAGTTTAAACTGAACCTTACTCTGGTATTGACCAAAGCATTGCAGTCCAAATCCCTTGGTAGTTGTCGGCCATCAGCCATGATATTTGGATGAAAAGCTCAGAGCAATTTAGTTGTATAAACCGGACAGTGGAGACGGTGTGCACAATCTTTTCTCTGAGCTGTTGAGCAAAACACTATTGATTTCTGTCGTGCAGGTGGATTAAGGAACACGTACAGCTTTCTCAAGAGAGTGGTGTCGGGGTGAGTCAGGTGTAAATATGAAATACTTTTTTGTGTACGTGTGTGTATGAGTGGAGGAAGATAAACATGGGAAGGGAAAGATTGCCGGATGGATGTCTGGCTGTGACATTTGCTTGTTTTCTATCTGACATTTTGCAGTCAAACAAAGTCTTATTCTGTCAAAAGCAGCACAAGAGTGTGAAGAGATGTTCACCAAGAGACTAAGAAGCAAACAAATGTGAAACCATACTTAAATATAAATGGTCGGAGGTAAGCATGAGGCCAAGCCTCTGAGGAGTAGTGTTCTAGTGCTGTGTTGTAATTTAGTAAAATATTTTAATATAAATGAGGGAAAACTGCTAGAGATGTGTAAACTGACAGCACTTTATGCGTCATATGCACTTATGCTTAAATGCCTATTAGCTTCTGATGTACATTCTATTGCACTTGCACTTGACCTATGTGAATGTGTTATGTGTGGTCTTTTTTATGCTACGATCTGTGATTGCAAACAGAATTACCTCTCAGGTTAAATACAGTTTTCTAAACTGAACTGAAGTGACATGTCAATAAGAAGTAACGATATTAATCTCACAAGATATTAGATCATTTATACAATGGGCCATCAGATGGGGAAATTGAAAATTATATAATTTACGTACAGATATAGTGGGTTAAATGCAAAGTGTATGTAAGCTGTAAGAAACGTCTGTATCACAAAATTCTGTTCACAAACCCTGAAAATATGTTTTCATGATCATGTGCAGTATAACTATGTTTTCTTTTTTAACACAAAAAATGTGTTCACATTGTCTCCACTTTTCCCAGATAGTCTTATTACATGCAGTTCTGCACTATGACATTTATAGGTGCATGCAGACAGGGCAGAAGTACACCTCAACTTTAGCCAGACAGATTTTCTCCTGATTCACATCCCGACTCTCATCTATAGAATAGAAGGTGCAGTAAGCTGGTGACATTGCAGATACAGTTCCTGTGTCATTCTTAGGGGCCTCTCTGATGCTGAAAAGACCCCTTTCTACCTGTGATATTCAGCACTGACACTATCTGTGGGTGTCTTTGCTGATGCCATGCAAAATGACAGCCCAAAGTCTTCCATGTTCCTCTGCCAGATAGCTGGGCGCAAAGGGGGCCCACAAAGCTGAAAATACCAAATCACATTGTGCTAATACCCTTAGTGGTGACAGCCTGCGACTTAGAAATCCGCTGCAGCAGAAATATCAAGGCTCTGTGCTAACTCTAGTGGCTCTCCAAGTTTTGCTGAAGAAAAACTCTTTTATTGAGTTTGTATTGGAGTGAACAAAGTGAAATGCCAAAGAAAGCAACAAAGCCAGTGTAAGACATGAGACAGTGGCAAAAGAAGTGACAGTCAGAGCAAAAAAACAGCAGCCTTGGATGGGTTTGGGGGTGAGTTTTTGGAGCACATCTACAGATATACATAAATATTATTTTGTTCTGCGTGGGTAGGCATAGAAAGTCATAGAAAGTCAACCTGATACTTCTCATTGCTGCATAGAGTCAATGCAACAGCATGAGCGTGGGGCGAACAAAATGTTTTGCATATGGGGTCAGGCCAGTTTACCGAACTAACCTGTAAAGGCAAGGCAAGTTTTTTGTAGAACACAATTTGCACACAAAGTCATTCAATGCGCTTTACAGAACAGGAAAATCACAGTACAAACAAATAAAAATGCAATCAATAAATAAATGTCCTTTTAAAGAGAAGAGTGCAGATGAAATCCTTTCAGTAAACTGAACTGACTTTAGCCTAGATTTGAACGTAGTCAGTAGGATTGTTCTAGATTTTAAGTGCATAAAACTGAAATGGTCCCTGAGGTCCGAGTCAGAGATGGTTCTTATGACACTAACAGGGAATCGCAGGAAAAAAATAAATATAAAATCTTTTTTTTAAATTACGTAGTTACATATTGATAACATTGGATTGTTATATATATATATATATATATATATATATATATATATATATATATATATATATATATATATATATATATATATATATATATATATATTTTTTTTATTTTTTTTTTCCACAGTGAATAAAAAGTGATAATATAAAAAGTGTACTTGTCAAACCTTTTAGTTTAGTTATTTGTTTTGCTTGGATTTGCTTGATCAGTTGACAAATTTAATACTGGGCCCACAAGTTCTGAACTTTGGAAGAAAAAGACGTTAATGGTCCTACTTCTGTTATTAGGGCATTTTAGAATAAGATTATGGTACACTTTATAGTACCCGTGTCCTCTGCCTTTGACCCATGTTTGTGAAAATATATGTTGGTTGTACAATTGTGCAACAAAATCAGTTGTCTTTGTGTAGTTTATTCTCTTGCAAGAGGAAGAGCAAATCAGAGTAGAAGTGAGCATGTTGCAGTCCCACGCTGGGTTTTATACAGGTGTGTACAGAGGCATGTACAGATCGGTCATCATGACATAAGTAACAATCAGGGGAGTACTGGAGCGAAGGGATGCACCTGGGAGAGGAATGTTTGTTTCGGTGAAAAAGTACTGATTAAAACTGGAAGCAAGATCAATCAAAGCCGCAAGCGGCATCCAACGGCCCTTGTGGGCCACCGTACTCTGCACTTTCGACTTGATAAAGATGGCGCTGATGTGCCCTCATTGTGTGTGTTATCTAAGAACTAAACAGAGCGACACATTGGACATGGTCAATGCTGTAACCAGTGCAAATTAACACAACTCTCAGTCAACTTTGCGGCTCCACCGCACAGAGACCATAACACTTTAGACCAGGGGTCCCCAAACTTTTTCCTGTAAGGGCCACATAACTTTTCCCTTCTCTGATGGGGGCCAGGGTCAGTTTGTAACAGAAAAAAAGTGTGACGATCGCAGGGGTGCCTAAATGTAAACATGTATTGTTTTCCAGAAAGCCACATATAACCAAATATGAATAACCCTTTCCGAGATCAAATAACCCTCTCTGGGTTTCTTCAAAAAAAAAAAGTTCAGCTTCAGTTGTCAGAGCAGAATCTATGACTCATATGAGCATGAATAATGCGTCTCTTGTATTGTTCCGGGATGGTGGTGGGCCGTATCCGGCCCCCGGGCCGTAGTTTGGGGACCACTGCTTTAGACCTTTGATGCCCCGCTCCTGTAGATAATTGTCACCAAATTTAAAGTCGGTTCGTTAAAGTATGTAGCTTAAACATTTGAACATTTCAGAGATTTTCCGATTTTCCCATAAGTGACTTGCACAGAGGCCGTAGCACTTACAATAAAACAAATTATAAGTTTTGATGCTGCGCTTTTGAAGATGAGAGTCACTATATATTAGCTTCCATGATGCACTTTTTACATTAGTTTAAGGAAAAAAACATAATGTGACAATTGACAGTTTTTTATATTTTTTACTGAAATCAATGAATTATGAATTGCAAACAAATGTGTGAGCCCTCCTCTGAGTTTGTGCTAATGAATCGCTGTTCTTCCCTGCTCAGTCTGCTCTTGGCTGTCCGATGTGAAGTTACTGTTTGTGGTCCTAACAGCAGTTGCCTCAATCTGCATCAATGAAATAGAGAAACAGATTCACAGTCATGTGTTTTATGTGTTACTTTTAGTGGTGCCATCAGTCAACAAATGGCAACTAACCTCTGGCTAAAATCGAGCATATTTACATAATATGAAATGTTAATTTTGTATGGGAATTTGTTGGAATTTGCATTGACGATAGGTGCAAGATGAAACAAGGAATGATATTGGCAAAATATAAATAATGAATAAATAAAAATAAAATAAGGCACGCATGAGTATATAAACAAAAATGACAGTATGGATAAAGCTCATTAAAGTCCATTTTGCATTATATGTCTCCTTTAAGTAACAGCTGTAAAACAAAGGTGGTCCTTTTTGCATGTAGTTACTTTTTGACAGAAAAGTTTCCAAAGAAAAAGGTCTGAGGGTAGGTAGCAATAGTACAAGTGAAACATGCCTGCCCCAGCTCACCACATTTCTCCTGATTTGCTCGTCAAGGTTACCCCACCCTGTAAGCGGCAGTACCAGTTGGCTGGGTATGGCTCTGTGCCAGTGGTGGTTGAGTACTTGGAGAATACTTCTGCTGTGATGCTGTGCAGCAGTGACAGTGAGGACATGTGGTGCTTGCTTCAGCAAGGACAGCCTTTCTCCCCAGTGAAAGTCTCTCCACTCCTGTTTAGCTGTTTACATAGCAACAAGGACCCTCCACTCCCCTCCTATAGTTGTTACAGCCAAAATTGTAAGCTTTGTATGAGGTAGGTTTTATTGCAGTCCTCCTAAAGAGGCAATGAGATGGAGTGATGGCGGTAGATACAGACTTAGATAGAAATAGATACATTTCCTCCCGAGACAGTGCTTTCACATGTGAAGGCCCCACTCTAAACACAGCTCCCCACAGTCTGTGCCCAAGCGTTTATTGGCAGACAGGTAGCTTCCCCATTGGCATAAACAGGACTGGATCAGTGGAAAGAGTGGAGGACATATGTGCCGCATTACAGCCTGCCACCGACTCTTATAAACCACTCTCAGATATTGAGTCTTACAAGAAGAAAAAGAGTGAAAAAGAGAGGTAATAAAATATGTATTTTTCTTGTTTGGTTTCATGATTGAGGCTCATGTTAGCAGCTAATTTCCGCACCTTCATTGTTCCTTACAGGGATGTAAAATCAGAGATGAAATTTGCGTTAAATTTGATACATCCATTTCGGTTGCATTTTACCACAACGAAACACCATGATAACATACAAACAGTATGGGAACTGTCATTCAAAGAAAAATAATGGACAATTGGAGGATTTTCATTTGTTTTTGTGATTGTAAAATAAAAAAATAAAGACACATTTCAATAATTTACTATACAATAAAAGGTACCCAACTTTATTTTTTGTAAATAAGTACAAGTGTCTTTAGTGTCTCCTCCTGTTGAGTCTATTTCAATAGCAGTACTTTGTGCCCGCGTATGTGGCTATCCACATAGACTGCCAGCCGACTGGAAAATGTCCCATGTCTCCTGATTGCCACTTCGCATGCACTTTGCATTGTATTGGCTGTTCAACCCTGCTTCACTTTGAAAAAAAAAACAACTGTTCTTAAACTGTGCACATGCTTGAAAAGGTAAGCATGTGGATACAAGTGATTACAAAAAACTCTCCTCCAAACCACTGACTGTAATTGCAATACAGTTATTAATAGTTTCACGGTACATTTGATATTTTATTGGTTTTCTTGCTAAACAAAATACCATGATGCACACCACAGGCCTCTTTTCAATTAGAGTTTTTGACAAACACTGTATGTACGAACAGGTGCAGCAAATAACTGTAATACAGTTACTTGTGTGCCTGTGATGTCAGAGCACTCTGGGGGACCTAAACACATGGAAGCAACTCCAAACCAACAAACAAAAGAGTACCCATTGAATGTTGCTGCGCACACACAAAAATGCCTCCTGAGTGGAGTTTCTGTTCCAAAGCTCTCTAGACAGTAATGAGTAAATGTTAGCTCATGTCGGCTCAATAGATTTTCACAATAGGCAAATTCTGCCAGAGAGGAGTCACACTGAGACATTGTTTTACGTGCATAGAAACCACTGCAATGCACACAACTTATTCAGATTGAAGCCTGTGCATGGGGCTCCAGTCTCTGCTGCTTTAAATAGGGCTATAACTCATTGACAAAAGCATAGTATCCTACCGTGTGCCCTGTTACGGTTAGTGGTGGTGTGTTTTGCTTTGTAACATTTTGTTGTTACATATTTTGTGAGAGAATAATTTACATTATTTATTGAAAATAAAAACAGTTTATGAAAGAAGAGCACAAGAGCAATAGAGACCCAGATCTACCACACCAGACAAGACCCAAGTTGTAGGTTGTGCAAAGAGGCCCTTGAGACAATCCAGCACATAACTGCAGGGTGCAAGATGCTGGCAGGGAAAGCATACACGGAGCGCCATAACCAAGTGGCTGGCAGAGTGTACAGGAACATCTGTGCGGAGTATGGACTGGAAACCCCAAGGTCAAAGTGGGAAACCCCCCCCAAAGGTGGTAGAGAATGACCGAGCCAAGATCCTGTGGGACTTTCAGACACAGACGGACAGAATGGTAATGGGAAACTAACCAGACATTGTGGTGGTAGATAAACAGCAGAGGAAAGCCGTTGTGGTTGACGTGGCGATACCAAGTGATGGAAACATCAGGAAAAAGGAACACGAGAAACTGGAGAAATACCACGAACACGAGAAACTGGAGAAATACCAAGGGCTCAGAAAAGAGCTTGAGAAGGCGTGGAAGGTGAAGGCAAAAGTGGTGCCCGTGGTCATCGGAGCACTCGGGGCGGTGACCCCCAAAGAGGAGGAGTGGCTACAACAGATCCCTGGAAAAACAGATCTCAGTCTGGAAAAGTGCAGTGCTAGAAACAGCAAAGATACTGCGCAGAACCCTCAAGATCCCAGGCCTCTGGTAGAGGACCCGAGCTTAGAAAAAGGGATGAGACCACCCGCGGAAGGTGAGAAGGGACATTTTAAAAATATTTATATATATTATAAGAAATGCCAGAGGATTCCGTTTGAAAGCAAGATGAGTGTCAAGACATTTTACCACAGCACTACTTGACACACAGTCAGAATCTACCTATTGTTTATGAATATAACAATATATACAATTTCAAACAAAACTCAAAACTCCCAGTGTCCCCATATTGGTGTATATTTGTTTATTGCTTTAATATTGCAGGCTAATTTACATGAGAGCAACTGATCTCCTACCACTGTAAAAGGAAAAGGTGACCTCCAGTCCAGGTGTCCCACATGTGTCACAACCTCCATCTCACTGCTGCCTTCTCTGTGGCTGTTCATGCTTGCAATAGTTTATTGCCAAATAAAGACATGTATCAAGGCTCTAGTATTGTCTAAGTGCACTAAATGAATAGAATATTTAAAAAGGCAGGACATTTTTTCCAAACTTTAATCACACTTTTGTATGCTGTGATTTATGAAAAATACATTGCCTATATCACCTTCCCGGAATGCAATTTATCCAGGCAATTTGTGTGAAAATTGAGACACTTTGTGAAAGCATATGACAAGTATGCAATTTTAGTTTTTCACAAAACCGGGAATTGAACTAAACATCTTAAAACAGATTGCCACCTTGAACATGCTAGACATAAGCTGTTTGCCATTTCGGGGGCGGTCTCAACAATTAAAAAAAACATAAGGAAGTTCGGCTGCCTGCTTTCAAAAATAGTGAGTGCAGATGTTACTTTCCACCACTGAATGTGACCTGTTGGATGAATGTGCACATTCCCATGTAAATCCACATAATATCTCAACCAATGTCTTCTGTCCAATGTCTAAATGTTTAAAGAGAGCATTTGTGGGCTCTCTTGATATAAACTTGTGATAATAACTTGAGGTGTTCACTACATTCTTGTAGGTCTTGTTTGTGGCGTGCTGTTTACCCATGTGTTGCTCTACTGCTGTGCTGGATGGATGAGGTGCCTTGCTATCTTCTCTTTTATCTTTATCTAGTCTGCAAGCATCTTGAGCAACTTAACTTACTATATTAACTGAGACAGAGGGCAACAGTGCTACCAAATCTTTCCTCTGAGCATACTTTAAAACCTAACTTTTTATTCACTTTCATCAACCTGTGTGGGCTCATTGTTAATTTCCTTGTTGATTTGGCAGCACTGGTACAACTATTACAGGAAATTACTATTCGGTGTAATCCCTTATGCGTCCAGTTTTCCATTGTAGAAAAAGCTTCAATTGTAGTCATCTGGACTCTGTTTAAAAAAAACAAAACAGGAAGTTTCGACTCTCATTCAAGAGTAATTCTCAAGTCATTCTCAATCTAGTCTGAGAACTCGGATACTTATCCTACTACTAAGTCCTGCCCACCGGGTGGAGCCATGGGACGGCATCAGCGCTGTCCATTCCGATGCTAATCAGGCACTCATCAGTGATGAGGGAGAGGCAGTCAACTAACAATAGGATTTCTATGGCCATTGTAAACAAAGAGGATTAGTTTCAGGGAAAATTGTAAACAGAACAGGCAATTATCGGGATGTTCTGCCCGGTGGGCAGGGCTTACTCAGAGTAGGATAAATACTTCACAGACCAAATCTGACGTCTTGTTTTTCTAAAACAGTCTAGATGACTACAACTGAAGCTTTTTCTACAATACACCAACTATTACCTAACAGACAGAACTGCACTACCAGAACACTCGTCCACCAACTCAACGGTCGGCGTATCTTCAGGCAAGTGAAGTGCACCTTTTACATGCTAGAGCACAGGTAGCAGGTACATGATTGCACAGACAGAAAAGAGAATTTACGTGCTGCCCACAGCTCGTCTTGCCACATTTGCATGGCTTTAATGACAAGGACAGCATAAATTGCCAACATCACACCTAATGATGTCTCTCTGGATCTAAGGCTAATATCCACTAATTGTGTTTTGTTGAACAAAATAAGGATAAAATACACTTGCCATATGAAGATGAAACACAGAGCTGCAAACATTACTATAACACCTTTTCATCACTGCCAACAGCCATGTTTCTTGAATATTTACAATTATTTACACAAATGGAGACTTTAGGGTCAAAATGTCTTACCTTATCTGTGACAACATATAATGTGCTAACTAAGTATTAAGGCAGTGATGGAGATTGTCATAAGCAGGAGTGTTGAGATGTATAATTTCTGCTGGTTAGTATACATCTGCAGGGAACAGAGCTGCAGGCAACAGCGTGTTCACTGTGCTCCTCCATTTATATGAGCCGGGCCGTAAAGCTGTCACTGCCACTCCATGCTCTTCCCACATAAAGCTGATTTGTGATGGCTCCAATCCGCCAACCTTCAGTCTCCCTAATGATGCCCAGATCCATCACACTCATTTAATCAGAGTTGAAAGGAAAGCAAAGAAGATAGATGAGGACATTGTACGGTGCAATTGGTGCTTTAAAGAAGTCACTATCTCAGACAGTCGACTGTCCTGAATCTGGATTGTACAGTAATTAACAACTGATATGTAGTGACCTAATTTGACCTACTGTTCTTATAAAGTAATTGTATGTGTACCAACGCAGAAGGCAAAAGGCGAATTGAAAAATAAACTGATGAAGACAGAATAATTTAGCATGTGTAGTTTTGGACAAAATATGTTATTTCAATACATATCCTATAATTAAAATGTACTCTAACTGCTGTCTTCTTACTTTGTGCAGATGTATTTAGTGATGGGATAGAGTCCTGTTGTGTGTCAGTGTGAACATCACACCATTGTAATCAAGCTCCTTCTCCTCCAGGTGTATTAACTATGTATAAGCCTGGCGGTGTGCAGAAAGAAGCTGAAGGGAAGCGTCTGTCTAAGGTGGGGCCCTTGTGTCCCCACAGGATCCAGAGTTCAGAGTGCAGTCAGCTGTGTGTCATCAGTGCACTGCACAGCCAGGGAACAGGGAAGAAGTCAGTACACACCATCTGTTAATGAAGAAGACACTAACATTTTCTACAATCAGCACTGAAAGTTATAGTTACATTTGTGCAAAAGTCTACACACACTTTGCTTCTGAAATGTTGGTGTTTACTTTTAAGGCCTGCTGATGCAACTTTTACTTATTGGTATTGAATCAGTAGGATTATTACCACATAGTGTAGACAGTAATATCATTTCAGTAATATCTTTATTTCAGGTCTAATTAAGCTGAATTGTAATATATGGTTATAATCAACCCAAATGGAAAGACCTGAAATATTTAGAATGTTATTTACATTTATATAAAAATGACAATCTGTAACAAATAGCAAAATTAGGTGCAATCGTTTCAACTTTACAATTTGTATTGGATCTCGTAGAGGCAGTTGCTCAGCAGACAGAAAGGCGGCTCACTAACTGAAAGACTGGTTGTTGTTTGATTTCTATACAGTCAACAGTCAACAGCACTTGTCAACAACCAACGTCAGTGTTTTCCGCGATGGTTTATGAATGTGTTATGGGACCTTTGCGTTTGTGTTTTTAAGGCAATCACTGAACAGTATTCACTGTTCGGAGCTAACCATTGCGCCAGAGAATGAATGAGCTACTTGAGTCATTGATGCCCTTATATAACCTGTAGATACTGAAACCTACTTTTTGATACATTGTTTTAATAGGACACATGCTTCACCACCCTTCGGACTTTCATTTGGTACCAATGTAATTTAGTCCAATTTACCAAATTGTCGCTTGTTACTTGTCTAATTCTAAAGCCCTTTACTGGCAAAAGTGCCTCTCTGTATGTACCCTAATAATGATTCTTTATCCTTTTCAGTGTGATTAGAGCCATTTGTGATTATTTTCGGAGTGTTCTATGCAATTGGCCTTTACCTGCTGCAATTGCCCTTTATCCACTCCCTCCCAATTACAGCCATTTTACAGCTCCCAGTCCTGGACATTATCCCTGCAGTGTGCCTCAAAGATTGTTTGTTTTTTTGCCTAAAGCTCAAGTGAACTCCTGCTGTCCAAGACCCGCAGAAAGCATAGTAAGGAGTGGCATGACGGGGGTGGGGTTTGACAGTTTGGAGAATACAGATGAGTAGACAAAGGGATGGAAGAAACACATAGCAGGGCATAGGGCTGTTGAAAAGTGCGAGCAGTCGGACAAATAGCTGACTCTGTATTCCTGCAGGCAAAAATGAGGTTACGTCAAGATAGGCTGCCGTATAAACCCAGTAGAACAAGGTTAGGGTCATAGCCAAGACTGCACTGCCAGCTTATCACTCCATGTTGCTGCAAGTCCAAAGTGAGGAGGTGAGTGAGGAGCGACGCAGGCAACAGAATATGGAAAAAGGGAAGAGGAGAGAAAGCTCACACAGAGAGTGAGTGAAACGCCTACTGTTTGTTGGGAGCTTGGCCCAGTGGGACAGCAGTGCCACCATATTAGATTTTCTGCCTTATTGCCTCCGCCAAAGTCCACCGCCTCAGGTCACTTTCTAGTATAAACGGACCGCTCTGCATTTCTTTAACACACTCCCCTTGAACCACACAATTGTAACCTCCATTAGAACCCTTCTTCGTTACTTGAATTCATGCAGATTGAAGTCAATGGGATTGTTAAGTGTGACATCATCAAAGCTTGTTTAGGTTCTAATGTTCAGAATTCCACAGACACAAACAGCAGAAATAGGGGCTGCCTCTGAATGTGCACTCTAGTCCCTAACCCCTCATTCGCTTCATAGTCCTGCACTATTTAGCAGATTATATGGTGCACTCGATCACGGAGCGATTCAGGAAACTACTCACTGCTTATGGGTCATGTGGCTCTAGCGTCTGAGTGAAAAAATGTGTGCAAAACTCATATAAAAATGTGTTTCTGTAATATTTGAGGACAGGGAAGAAGTCTGTGGTTTTCTCGGACTGGATTCAACAACAGTTTGATTTCTCGGCTTGTTCCGCTGATGCTTTGACCAATCAGATTCCAATGTTCGTCATGGCGTTACACCTTTTCCCGACTGCTTCTGGCACAAAAGCACTGGCTGAAATAGGTTGCGTTCATGTGACATCACGACATTCTATCAGCAAATAATATTTAATACAGATCTTGAGCTTCTAAAATGAATATTGTTAAATTGCAGATTTTTGTTGTAATACAATGGCTCCTTAGGTCTCGGTCAAGATAAATCACAAATTCAACATTTGTGAATTTAGCATATGAAACAAAAACAGGCACAACATTTTATGTATTCTCTGTGCATAAATAAACAAATCTACAATAGCCTCACAAAGTGGTGCTATTATTCAACCCCAAATGGGATTGTTTACAGTTGAAAGTACTTTCTAACATGTGATTAATACTGCAGGTTTGTCGAGCCAATCCCAAACAGGTATTGATACGGTTCAACATCTGTGGATTGCCATTTGGGTTTATTTCTTCCCAAAACAAAAACAACAACAACAACAACACAAATCTCCCAGAGTTATAGGCCCTTGCACACCGAGATTATGACATCAAGTTCTAGCAACCTATAGAAATATTTCACAATACATATATTATGATTTGGACAAGCCATGGTGGTTAAGAGTAGACCACACAAGTATAGATACTCTTTTTAAGTGGCGTTGCTGCACATACACTTAATAAATGATGAGGAGACGGGTACTAACGTGCTGCAGAGCGGCAACATAAAGTCTGGATCGAGATTGCAATAAAGATGAGGGAGGGAAGCATTCATTTGCAGCTGAGATCATATTTGATGTAGAAACCAAGCAAATTTCCAAAAGTGCCATATTCTCTTTGAAGCTAACTAATAGATTAATAAAATGAAGGAGACTTTTGAAAAATGGGATACGAGTTTAGTACTTATTAGGGTAACAATCGTTGAATGCTCACGAGGTAAACGTGGCTCAGCAAGCGGTCAGTCATGCCTGGAAACATGACACGAAGCACATTATCTTTTTGCTCATCAATCACATGTATCCCTCCCACGACTCAGCATGTGCTTTGTAATCCATCCTCATGTAAATTCATAAAATGCAGTGCGCTGTGAGACATGGCCGTCCGTGATGTAAGTGCTGACTCAGCTTCATCTGTACAGACACAGGTAAAAAAAGTATTAAGAAGTTGTTGTTGTTGATGTTGTTGCTATGAAGCGAGCACATTCAAATCCATTACCACAATTATTTGTATTCTGGTGCACAAAGAGGCACAACAAGGCAGCGAGGAGAGACTGGAAAGTGTGGCCTGACATGCAGAAAAGCTGAGTGTACAGTGAAAACATGTTTTTAAGGCAAATTATATGCACACAAGTGCTCCCTCCAAATTTTGCAAAATAAAACAGTGAATTCACAGTTTGGTCAAGCTGCAACAGGGAATAACAAGATGTGTTATACACAAAAACATTTTTTACCAAATCTAAAGCTGGGAACAACAGCGGTAAATAACTGAATAGAAAAAAATTGGCCTATGTAACACAAGACAAAGGATTTATATTTTATTTAATTATAGAACATCAAGAAAATATAACCATGGAGTTATGTAAACTTCATTTAAATTAGGCATTCTGTATATTTTCATGCCTTCATTAATTTCAGATAAGGCAATGGAATAATGGACAGATGTGTGCCCTGCCAATAACAATACTATTGATATCAGGATCACAACCAAAAGGACAAGATCATAACAACATAACAAACTTTCAAAATTAATTTCATTTCACATGGGTGCTATGTGTGTTTTTAGTATGGGTGTGATTTTTTTTTTTATCAGAGATAAACTCAGAGCCACAGCTCCATCAAATACTTAGCACGTGCTTCACGCAAAAGAAGTTAACCCCGCAGAATAGGGCCTCTGCTCAATTAACAGTCAATCTTATTACAATAGTAAATCAATAGGGGAAGTCGTGAAATTGAACACAGCATTTGGCCTCCTTTCTTTAGCAGACGATGCATATGTCACTTGTCCAGTCTTGTTAGTCTCACTGTGTTTATGATGCAAGAAATAAGCAATAAAAGGCATTATGCATCATCAGCAGTACCAATAGCATGACCCCTGTCTCAGGTATTGCACTAGTTATCAGTTTCCTCAGGCAAGTGTTTAAAAAGCAATCTAGTGAGGAGAATGAGGAAAAACCATCACTATAGTGTTTTTTACATTACTCTGCAATATAGGCCTTTAAACACACAATGCTACATTAGCTTTTAAGTGCACACCCTCCAGTACTAAAGACTGACCCCCTTTATATTTAGTGATGTTACTGATATTGCCTTTTCATTTATTGAAATGATTGCCCATCCAGTTGAAATGCATTTAATGCTGTTACCCTGTTGTTCTACCTGCAATAGAACCAGTGGCCGAATGTCAGATCTGCTAGACCTGGTATTTCTGCAATACAATTTATTTACCTTATAAATTTGCCATTTTTATATCTAAAATGATTTCAAACATAATATAGGTTGAAGGGTTAATGTTCTGTGAACCATAAACTGACTCATATTTGGTTGTTTTGCATTCAGAAATGCTCTCTCATTCGCAGTGCCTTCTGACTTCAAGCGGCTGGTCCTGGCGTTAGCACTGACCAATCAGATTCTCCCTTTACAATTGATTGACGGGTCCAGCTCAGCACTGGGCTTGGTCCTGTCCTGACGTGACTGGAGCTGCCACCAGTTAGTGACAGATTGTTTGACAATATGCTTATGCAAGCTTCCACTGTGTTTAAAGAGGGGTACACTCCTGTGGGGTATAAATAATTAAACTCTCTGCTGTGAGATCTTCTTTTATTTTTAAAATTACCATTGAGAATGCATGAACACGAAGTGAAGATCCACACTTTTACAGCAACCAGAACAAGACAGGCCTATCACGAAAAGGGTCTATTTACCTGGAGAGATCCAACATTACTCAAACCTGCAGGAATTACATTTATAACTACTTCAGACATGTTTTGATGAGGGAATAATGTTACATCATGGTAGAAAGCTCCAAAAAGTAGATTTTGCATAATACAGCTTTTTAACTTTTGGCAGAGAAAAATAATTAGTTTTAAGTTTTTTTCGGCTCGAAGGCCTTATTTGACAGGAAAGTTAAGAGTGGAATGGGGGAATCAGAGAGAAGGGAGGACATGCAGTACATTATTGAGTCGGGATTCAAACTTACAACACTGCGGCCGGCTGCATTTGGAACCAGGCAGCACTAATTCGGCTTTTCTTTTGGACAAATAAGGGGATCATTATTCAAAAAGGGCCGGTTTGTTGTTGTTAATTACTTATTTGTAATGAAATGTTAAAAAGCTACAAAACAAAAAAACCTCTGCAAAGGATTTATTGACACTCTGACCTGACGGGAGAGCAGGAGCACAGGATGAATGAACTGTTGGATGGATTACGCATGGGATGTTTGACATATGTACAACAAGTATGAAATAATTGTGTGAAGAACAGTGTTGATGTGTTATCACATGAGACAACATGAAGGTAAACAGTTGTTTTCAGTTCCTTGCGTGTGCACTTGTGTGGTTGTATCACCGATCAGCTGTTCTGATAGGGAATTTTCTGTCACTCTAATCATACGCACACAAATGTTATTCATGCATGTAAGACGTCTTCTCAAAATCTACACAATTCACATATCATATTTGGTCTGCCTGTCAGATGTAATAAAGGATCTATACAAAGAGAAGATTTGTGACAGTGTTGGGCTCACCTGGATGATTGCTCTGCTGTGTGTGCCCGCAGCACCACTAAATTGCATTTCTGTGCTGATGTCATTTCTGCAGCTGCTTGCTTTATCAGTCCCATCAGATCAGCCAGAGGATCTAACAGATTCTCACAGAATAAGAGCTCCACTTAAAGCGCTCATGCACTTTGAGCTTTTCTAGAAGCTGATGCTGCTCAGCCCTTAGCGGAACTATGAGCTGCAAGAGCATAACCTGTTTTTTTACTTCCTACAAGTATAAATTGTTATGTGCTATTGTGTATATATTCAAAGCAAGTCTATTCTATTTTATTTGTAAATTCTAAATGTCATGCATGCCCTTTTTATGTTTTGCTGCTATTATTATTTATTGCTGTATGTTGCACCTTAATGCTAGAGCAAGTTCCTACTGTACACTGACTGTGGCAATGCAACCTCTTTCTGATTTGTATATGTATCTGCTGACATTGAAAAATAGCAATTTGCTATTTTGTAAAATGTAACATTCTGTACTGTACATCCCAGTCATCACAGGAATACAAGACTGAGATAAAGTTGTTTTCATAGATAATTTAAATAGTGTAAATTACACATCAGTGGTTGACAAAGGACAATAAACTCAGACTTTAGACGTCTCCGTGCTCTTGCTGTGTACATGCTGCAAGCGTTGTAATTGGCCACTGTGTGTGTCGGGAAAGTGTGTGGGGATTTGACAGGCGACTATAAACCAGCTTTAATGCAGCTGTCCCGCCTTATCATTGGTTATTTTTGTTTTGCTGTCATATGATTGGTTGCCTCTACTGGGCGGGAGTATTGTTGTTTTGGGAGAACTGCTTTACATGTGCAGTAAACTGAGCAGAATTCGATCTGCGTAAAAGATTTTCATAAAAAAAAGCGCAACAATATCTCCTTAAAACAGTCTTTGGACATACAGACCATAACAAAGAGAGGAACTCACTTAATTGACCCACTTGATAGAAAAACTTAACTCTCTTTTTAGGTGTTAAGAGGTTATCAAACACTCAATTCTCAATAAACCTGCTGCTAATATTTTGTCCGAGGACACTGTGAGCAGATAATCATTTGGGCTGATCTGAAGCTAAAACTGTTCACAGTCTGTGTAGCAATGTGTCTGCTAAAGATGTGACTTTTTATTGTCCTAAAAGGAGGCCTGCCATAAGACTATGTCACAAAACATTGCAATGTTTTGCTGTATGGCTGGCTCTGCTTCTATGTGACAGGTCAGCTCAGCTGTGAAGCGGCCTCAGTACAGCGTTGTTGCCGGATTTGTATATATGTAACCAAAAGCATGGTTAGTATTGTTCCTGTCCGTAGCTCAGTCATCTGTGTTTAGAGATTTGTAAACATTTGTAAATGGATGGATAATTTTGAGGATGGAGGTTTGTACATTTATTCTTTGTATTGTATAATAATAACAACAAGCATCCTCTAAAATGGTGGTTCCAAAAGTGGGGGTCGGGACCCCCCGGGGAGTCGCAAAGCATGTGCTGGGGGTTGAAAGATGATTTCAAGAAGTAATGTTAAAATTATGACACTGTATTTAATCTCTTGAAAACAGTCCGTTTGAGTGAAATTGGGCCAGATAACACAATAAATTACTGAAATAAATACAATTAAACCTAATTGTAAATAGTTTAAAAATGTGGGAACACCTGCTCTAAAATCCATTAGATTACACCAAATAACCAGTTAATTTCCTTATTACATTTATGGTTGACATTGAAATACTTGTTTTGGAACCTGACAGGTAGGGGTCTTCATGGTTAACTGATTAACCGTCATTTGGCCCAGTTAACTGCCGTGTTTCATTTTGTCTCGTTTTCTACTTGTGAGTGAAATAAAAGAAAAACATTTCATAAAGACTGAGCAAACCTGCGTCACACTGTAGTATTTATGGACTAATCTTAATCACACATGGTTTATTTAACATGGATTTCATGTTAGTAAAGAAAACAAACTGGATTATTTGGCTTTTTGCATCAGATGGAAAACTATCGATCATTTACCTACGTAAGCTAAGGTAAGCGGTTAACATTATCGACTTTACAACGTGACTCTTGAATAAAGAGTTCTTTATCCATAATCACGACAACAGTCAAAACAACGTCCAACAAGACCTACCGCTGTTGCGCTGCTCTGTGTTTACTCTTGCAATGCACGACTCATACAGTAAAAAACATAAAGAAATAAAGGAAAAAAGCACTGCATTGACAAAACTGGTTAACCAATTATTGGCTCCAACTATCGGTTAAAAGAAAACATTTAAAACGTGCATCTCTACTACCGGGGGCTGTACCTGATTTTCACAGTTTTGAAAAAAACAAAACAGAACTGGTTCATTTAATTTATTCCAATTTTGTATCTCTGACCCCTGAACCCCCCGCTCGTTATTTCTGGTCTTTCCTTCCCTTATCTCTTCTGAGCTTTGGTGCACTACTTTGGCGCAGTAGACTGACAGTTGAAAAATTTAGAAATTGAGAGGATAGGATGCAAGGGCAGAGAATTGTGACGCAGCCACTGCATCTACCAAGTGCACCAACAGTTTGTTCTAGACTGCCTGTCCAAAAAAAGTTGCAACAGAAAATATGGGGCACACGCTCTAATATTTCATAGGACCGCCTTCAGCTTTGATTACAGCACACATTTGCTGTGGCATAGTTTCAATAAGCTTCTGCAGTATTAAAATATTTATTTCCATCCTGTGTTGCTTTATTTTTCACCATTTAATCTTGTATTGACGATGGGAGAGTGTGACCGCTGCACAAAGCCTTCTCCAGCTCATCCCAGAGGCTCACTGGGGTTCAGATCTGTGGTAGATTAGTTTCTGCTTCTCCTTAGATGTTTTATCTGCTTCATGCCAATGACTTAACCCTAACCCTTCTGAAACATGCTGACATATGTTCCATGACCACGGGATTTGTCTTTTCTTATGGTTCAGAAATGAGAAAGCCACTCATCAGTTGGGTTTAAATGTTGTGTTGCAGGTGAAAGATCCTCACCCATGTAGCAATGATCCAGTGGGACGCTCGTAAATACTGTGTGCTTAGTTAAATCCAATTGGCAACTTTTTTGGACAGGCATTGTATATTAGGCTTACGATATGATGAGAATGTGTCAATGAGAACTACATAAAAACAACACTTTTATATATAAATCAAGTAAACGCCTTTTGTTGAAATGTAATTTAGTTTAAAAACTGCTGAAGAGCTCACACGTCTGCACACACCATATGGTTGTACGGTAACAGGCCTTACTCTCTGGATCACACCACTGAACAAGCACCAGGCTCTGAATGGGACTTATGGCTTTATTTGGAATGTTTGCGGGACGTGTTCAGAGAGAATGAATGAGGGAGACAATTAAATGTTACACTTAGGCTTTGTAAGATACAAATAGAGGAAAAAAGTTAGATTTTGGGGAAACAACACTTATAGTAGAAATCCATCAGATTCCTCTACTAAAATAGTACCAGTACTTCATGTCTTATATCCAAATACAACTGTGCAGCAACAGTTTATTAATTGTATTAGTATAAAGACTGTTTCACATATTGTAAATGCAAAGAAAAATAAGTAGACAGTTCTTGAGCATAACACAAAAAAAAGGTTTACCATAAATAATTAGATGTTGTCACTTCTTTTACACATTTTTAAATAATAGACTATCGTATAATGCTTTATAATAATGGTATATGAGTTAATGAGTCAATGAGTTTTAGTTAATCATTTTTCATCAACCATTTACACATTATTAGTTCATCAGTAATTCACATTCATGATTCATACATACATCTAGGGCTTGGCAATACATTGATAAATGTATTAATTAAATTTGGGGTTAATCTCTAGTTTGTTTCCCCCACCTTCCCGTAGCATATTTCTCTGGTTTTCCGTTGCTTAGCCTTCCTACAGGAGGAAGTTCAAGTGTAAACTGCAGCTTGGCAGTGCGCACAGAGCTTCTTTTATGAAAAAAACACACAATTGGATTAAATTTCAATAATGTCAGACACAGTATTACTCTTTCATGAGCATGCTAAACGTACAGCAGCAGTGTCTCTCACAGGCTATCGAAGGAGTATGAGGAGAGGAATGTACGTAGAAACAAACAGTCTCCTGTGTGAGCCTGGACTGGGACAAGATTAAGCATGTGTTTGGGCCGCACAGAGAAGAGTAAAGCAAAGTAGAAAGGCACAGGACGAGCGCTGACTGTTTTGAAATCAGCAACTTAAAACTAAATGTGAAAATGCCAAACATATTTTACTCCACACGTTTACCCCCCGTCTGCATATACTGTATGTTTAATGCAGCCTCAACACTCATAATAATAGTAATGATGATAATAACAATAATAATAATAACAACAATAATAATAATAATAATAATAATAATAATAATAATAATAATAATAATAATAATAATAATAATAATAATAATAATAATAATAATAATATTACAACAGATACAATTTTTTAAATTGGCTTTAAGTTTTTCTAAAAAGGTAGGTCGTTAATCCTTTTTTAAGGAGGGCGTTCCACAGACGGGGAGTAACAGCTTCAAAGGCCCTGTGTCCCATGGTCTTGAGCCATGTCCCGGGCGGGAGCAGACGGTGCTGTTGGTCTGACCGGGTCCTGGCTAAGGTGTGTGGTGTGAGCAGTTCTGTGAGGTAAGTGAGGGCCTCACCGTGCCGGCAGTGGGTAGGTGGGTGTGCAGAAGGACCTTGTATTCGATGCGGAGGTGAACAGGAAGCCAGTGCATGGTACAGAGGACTGTACTATTAGTTTGTTTTATGTCATTCATAAATGGAGATAGATTCCCTCTCATGGCCAAGATTTACAACATGATCATTTCTCAATCCAACATTAATATTATACAGCTTACTTGATCTGCTTTTAGCTTTTATACTTTGTTTAGGTCTTTTATATTTACAGTCTACGACAAAAAATAACAATGTAACTGAAAGGGACGTATTATTTACTACACTACAATTTAAATAGAAAAAAAAAAAGTTTTCTGTAGTTTGCAACATTTTGGTAGATGGGGATGAAAAAAAATCTGAAATCGACACAAAAATTAAATGTTGAACCATACATCATAAGTTAACACTAATAAATCCTTATCTCCATGATTATGATGAATTCCATAATTATCTATGATCACGGTGATGTAGTTTACATGAATTTACCATGAACTAATCATTACTCTATTATGGTGACAATGAATTATAGAGCTGGAATATTAATCGTGCATACATGTGTACAAAGTATACTTCTTTTTTGTTTTAGGTTATCAAATAGAAATGCTCATTACAACCTTATTATTCAAATTGGTGAAAGACATTTTTATTAAGGGAGCTGCTTGATTTATGAAAGATGTCTTTATGAGGATAATTAATAACATAATAAAGTGTTAAAATGGAGCCAGGCCATGGCCACTTGTGCAGTCACGTGACATCACAACATTCTAGATCCCTACAGTTTTAAATTGAGCTGGGCATGGACCAGTTTGGTGGTGGCATTTGCTGTTTAACTGTCAGATTGCAGATTAATTGTCTTCTTTTATGGTTCATTTTGCTTTAACTACCAGGCCTTTCCAGATCAAACTAAAACTGACGCAAAGTTTAACATCTGTCAGCAAAAATAAACAAGTAAAATATTTTATTCACATTAGCCTCAGAAAGTGCCTATTATTCAACCCAAAGGTGTGATTGTTGTCAGTTGAAAGGACTTTAAGCCATGCAATTAATATGACATGCTTTTAGAGACAATCCCAAACAAATAATGATTAGATTCAATGTTTGTTGATTTTGATTTTGGAGATTTCTTTCAAACACAGTACATTTCACATTCAGTTACACAGGTCCTGCCAACAGATTATGATTATGACCTCATCAAATTCTTGAACATGAACACAACATTCTATTAAAGGACAAAAAGGTTAATCAAGGAGAGCAGTGTAATCGAGCAAAAATACCAAACTAAAATATATTTTTTAAAGTATTGCTACATGCTACATGATACATCCTATTAAAAAATGCTCCTCAATATTCTGACTGGGTGGCAGAATTACTGGTGGTGCTTCTGATGAAATGAATTTCTTTACTTTTTTAAGACTAATTCATTTTCACTCAAATTGATTTTATAAGGCAAAATGTAAAGTGAAAGTAGTTTCTCCATTGTTGCTGCAACAGTGCAGAGCTTGCCTAGCTTGTTTGCTAATGACTGTCGGAGCAAAGTAACTTTGCCTACCTCCTAGTCATCTTATTCTGGAAGCCCGTGTGGGCGCCGCCATTGCAACTGATCCTTCTTCCGGTTGTATGAGTTAACATAGGGCTGCCGACCTCGAGAGAAGTTAAGTTCTACACAGACTAAAAAGCCGTTTTTGGGCCGCCCAGGGAATCGGTGTATTGTTGAATCATTGGTGCACATGAACATTGGATCGTTTACACAAATAAATCTACTTTATAGCATATTTAGCTTTGAGACTTTTCCCTCATTCTTCATTTAAACCAATGGGGTTTACGTTGGACCGGAAGTGAGATTACAACGGCGGTGCCGATCACGTGCGAAAAGAGGGAAAAGTGGGTGGAATAAGGTCATCAGTGTTGTACTCTGGCCACACCTCTATCTGGCTTTACCTCTATTTGCTGGTCCTCTGGAATGCAGTCACTCAATAATAATATTATTATTCTTATTTTAAGCTTGTAACAAGAGCTGCTGAGCCCTCTACCTCCCTTTTAAAACTGCTGCTGGACACCCCAACGCATATCGAGTCACTATCCTAGTGCCACAGGCTTTACAAACTTTGATCAGGACGATTGAACTCATGTTTAGTGTCCATTTTAAGTCACCTGTATACTATAGGCTACAGTCAATGCGCCCACATGAAGCCTGGGGTCGCATTCCAGAATATTATACAAGAAGTAAAGGCTGCATTATGGGGCTGTTCAAACGTGACATCTGGAAGGTACAAAGTGTTTCACAATGCATCTCACACACACCTGAGGTCTACTCCTTCTGCCGCCCTTCGGGCAATACCGCCCTGGGTGGCAAATGTTTTTCTATGTGATTATACTAAAAAAGAAGAAGAAAAATACAAACAAACGCCCTTGAGTCTGCTCTCTGACTGTGCATTTTCACAAGTTCTTAAGTTGGGCTGGCGATGTGGGAAAAAAAGGAAAGCTAATTTTTTTTCTCATATTTATCCATCTCGATTTTCGATTATATAGTCTTTCCAAAAACAAATTAAAGACAAAAACCAAATCTAACTTCTGCTCAAAACCACATGTTTTTACTGACAGAGCATCAAATGTAGACGTTAACACTAGTCTATTTAAGCTAGTGTTAATGTCATGAAGGTATCAGAAACCCGACCTGGAAACGCCTCCGCTGGCCAAGGCTCCCGTTAGCGCTAAATCCGGGAGCAAAATACGGCCCTAAAACTGAGAGAAAAAAAGATGGCTCATAGGATCAATAATTTGATCAATGTATGTATCATACATTTGGCTAGCATCCTGGTCGATGTTGTTTCTACGTAAAACAGTCTCAAACACAAGTTATTTAGCAGGATGTCTATGTCTCTTAGACACACTGCCAATTTTTTAATTTCTTTATTCAAGCTGATGTTCCAAAAAATGTATTAGCCTTTTGTTGGCAGCTCAGCAGAGCTAACTGTATTTTATTTGCATAGAGCTCTGTCAAGATGGCAGTTTGAAAATTAAAAACTACAAATACCACCAGGAAACCTCCACGCATGACTAACTGCTGAGACTCTTTGACATAAACACAAAAATAGCACTTGAGGATGTTCAGTATTTACAAAATGTGAATGTTTATTAAATGTTGACAAGAACATTTTTAACACAGCTCAAGATTCAGCAAAACAATCTATAGTACTTCACAAAAAAGAAAAAGAACATGAAGAAGGTTGGATGAGTTGGTTTGCTGGGGGTTGCAATGGGGTGTTCAAGGGATGTTGAGTGAGTGGGATTTGGCAGCAGAGACTAAGGCAATTAAAGGAATAACACAGTAAGAAAGATAGAGGGTTGGAGGACCTAAGGGATTGATGAGATGTAATGAGCGGGATAACTGGAATGATTAGAGCCTCTGATTCCTCTCCTTTATCACGTCTGTCCATCGGAGACTCGCCTGGAAGTGGCTGTAAAGGCTGAGAACACAGGAGGGCAGTGGTGAATAATGTCTGCTCTTTACACTGAAATAACAAGGGGGCAACATAGCAGTAACATATACAGTGAACACAAGAGAGTGGCGACATGAAGAGAGAACAGAGAAGGGTTATAGCCATAGAGAGTAGAAGGATAATGGACCACTCGATGACGGCCAATGTGTTAACTCCAGCCTTCGGAAACCACTAATGGCCACACTGAATACATGGAAAGATTAAATTGGAGAAAGGTTAGATATTCACACTTGTTAACCACTGTCATATTGTTCAATTCTTTCACATGCTGCAGAGCTATTTGCAGTTATATGAAAGCAGTACATTACAAGTAAATAAGCAAAAATGTGTTCTGCATTACAGTAATTGTTCCAGAATCAGCTAAATACTGCAATAAATGTTGGTTTTGCATGGATGTGACCAAAGTTTTAGTGACTATGTTTTCTCCACCAAAGTGTTGTGTGTGCTACACAGAACGCAATACAAATGATTTTAAAGCAATACAAATGTACCCAATTGTGTATAATAGCTTAGTTAAAGTCTTCTTTCCAGGTATCTACCAGTTTTACGTATTAACAAAAATCTAAATTAGGTAATTCAATGGTTCTTCTTGTCTTTTAGTTTTCTTACTGTCTCTGTCCATTCTACTGTCTATGGCTTGAGCTCAGGTCAGGTAAACACAGTACCAGAGGGCATAGTCCACTCAAATAGGGTTCACAATCACAATAATTAATAGTTCTTTATAATAGTGTAAATCTCTCTGTTAGCAACACAAGGGGAGGAAAGCACACCTGACATGACTTTCTACAGAGCCGAGTTGCTCTGTCTGCTGTTCCTCCAGTCCGCCTCATGCACACGGCTTTACTGTGTACACAAAGATGCACATTCACATGAACATAGGCCTACCTCCTCACCTCCTTGTACTTTTATATAACTTCTTTTAATATCTCTATGAATCCTCACACATTCTTGAAGCTCTCCAATGTGCTCTTTGAACATTTTTGTCGCATATGTCTCTGATTTGACGGCAATGTTGCAGTCAAGCTTTTGTGCTGCACCGATGGGAGACCCCTTCCTAGAAAACGTCACAGCTGTTCCAGTGTCAGTGATGGTCAGTGCAACATGGCGCTTAGTTGCACATATACTCACTAGTGTGTCAGCTAGTGACTCCTCCTTGATGAAGTGATCCAAAAAGGTCCTCCCAAAATTTTAATCCCAAACCAAGAAGGCCGAAGATTCCTCCAGGCAGCCATGTAGTGTCAACATGGTGCACTCATCTGTGCCTTGGTTAAAAAGGTGGTGTTTGTGCTATTGGGATCTATAGATTTTTTTTTCTTCACGTTCTGCGCAGCACCTCCAGGAAAGTATTGAGAAAGAAAAGAGTTAATTTAGTAATGTCTGTCTTTTTAAACTGGTGGATTTGTCTTAGTCCATGTGCTTGAGTTCTCTCTTTGTGTTTTAGCATAGTAAGAAAACAGCATCACATGCTCTAAAAGTACACAATGTACAATGAAATCTACATATATATTTTTTTAAAGCTTTTAGAACATCAAATAAAAAAGAAAATTAAAACTTAATGGTAGGTTCAACACCCTCCAAATGACCAGACAGGGAAATTAATCAAAATCCTCTCACGTTTTTCTTTTCATTGTAGCCTTTTTTCTTTTATTTAGCTATGTTGCTTTAACAGAGTAGATGTTTAACAAAAACAACATCCATAATGAGTTATTTTAAGCCATCTGTGGTACAAACGGAATCTGGCAAATGGACGAATATAGCTGCGGCTTTATGAATGTCCACTGGCCGTCAGAGGGTGGTGCTGTGAGCATTAAATTATCCCCTTCCACTGGAAGTCTGTAGATGTGAAATAGGTTTGGTTAACGGCGTTTCCTTAATGAGGTGCATTACCGCCCCAAAATAGAACGTATTTGTGACCGATAGTAGTCTGAATTGTCCCCTTGGTTCTTTCTACTCTCATTAGAAACTTTATAATGGCTAATTTTTGCATTCTTATGTTAATTTGTACTAGCATATTTTGCATATGCTAAAGATTGGCCAATCAGAAGCACCCAAATGATAGGAAAGCTGCTGCTGCACTTGGAATAATTAAAATTGGGGCATGTTAGGGACTGTACACCATGCGTCATGATTTGTCTGACCAGGGTAAATGCTGTTGTCCAGTCATCGCCTGGCTCTACCGAACTCCAACAGGAAACTGATAGTGTGAGAGATCTGAGTCAGTCTATCTCTGTCTTTGACACACACAGACACAGACATACGCACGCACTACTTATGCACACAGCGCTGGGTTACCATCTGTGGATGCTGCATCACTTGGCCAGTACTCAGCTGGCATTCACATCAGACAAAGTGCCCAATATGCTCCCTAATGGCTTAAGTCAGATGAATGAGATTCATAGGTATTTATTCTTTCTCCCATGCAACTTCTTGACACTTATTTGCCTCTTTAACCTTTTCTTTGCTATCACAGAAAAATATTCAGTTGTAGTCATCTGGATATAATTTTTTTTAAAAGAGTGTCGAGATGACTCCAACTGAATCTTGATGGAACACTCCTGGACAGATAAGGGATGACATAAGGGATTTTCTTTGCTAATCTAAAATTGTAAAATAGCATTTTTGTCTACAGTGTGAGGGAGTAAAAATGGTCTGTCTCTTCTGGGCCAGATTCTGCTAAAATTATGTCTGCTTTTATCATTATTTCATGGGAAATCCTGAAATACATATTCTTAGTAGAGCAACCAAATTGTACTGTCAGCAAAGACAAAAGGTTTCAAATAAGATCACAATGACTTGGAAAGGGACCAGCAATGCTGCAGACTGTGGGCTCAGAGTTGCTTGATGATGGAAATTCTAGGGCTCAGAGATTGCATTTGTTTTGAGGGATCTTCTTGTAAGGGAAGAAATCCAGAGTGACACTATGAGGAATGATGGCTAAACAAATGAAAAAAATGTCAATGCGTTCGCTTAAACGCATGTTGGTGATGGCATGTATCTCCATCTAATGTTCCAAGTTGAGATTTTCCAATACATTCTCCCAAAATCAGATTCCTCTTCTTCATTTCCTTCATTTACTATCAAGGTCACGAGTAGGTCGGATCTTCATCTCAGAGAACTTTAGGGAATACTGCCAGCCAGTCCATGAAGACCACTCGATACCGTCAGCGTAGGAGGTGTGCTGGCCGCGAAGGTACTGGCCATTCAGGTTGGAGGTGTGGCAGTTGCGATACCACCAGGCCCCATGGTAGAACGAGGCGCAGTTGTTCTCCGAGTGGTCGTTGTCCCGGTCCTTGGTAGTGAACTTCATTCCATTGTGCTTCAGAAGAGAGTCACCTACAGTGGAGTGGAGAAAGAGGTTCGTTAGTTATGTTAGATAACGTAAAAACACGATGTAGCGTACGTGCGTCCTGACACACACCTCGGGCTAAATATTCTACTGTTTTTTTTATCTTCAGCAGGAAATAAAAACTACTCATTTAAAAATGTCACTGACATGGTCCTGACCCGTACACCCCGTGTTTCACAGGCGTTTGCGGCTGTATTTGCGAAAACCTTTGGCCTGTGGTTGGTCCTAGTTGGTTATTACAAAATGCTGAGACGTTGATGTTCTCAAATATTTACAACACAACTTTCATATTTTTTATATTTCTTTCTTAACAATATCAGACAATTAAAGTAAATTGGTTTCCTACATTTATAGCTAAAATTTGCTAAAATTGTTAATTTCCTTTTGATTGAAAAAATCAGACAAAAGCAGATTTTTGAAAAGCAAATGATACATTTACTTAAAAAGAAATGCATTAAACAACAGAAAATCATACATTTGTGTAAAGCGCAATCGTTTTCACAAAACCTTTCTGTATGTAAATGTTGTGACAATTTGCATTACTTAACATATTTTTGCCTGCATCATGACAGTTTACTTGATACAATTTTGTTTTAATGGTGGACACATGGTGGATTCAGTTGAGAGGAAAGGAGCTGAAGTTGACTGAGGAGTTGAGTCACACATCTATTACAACAACTAATAAAACAGTTCCAATTCAATCAAATTTGATCATTTAATGTGTAGCTGTTAAAAGACGAGAGGGACAGGACATTAATAAAAGAAGCACTCTTTTTCCTCCAGATGCCATTTCCAATTAACGCTGATGGTTTTCCTAATACTAAAGAACCATGCAAAGACTCATTTGTGGAAAACAACCCTAACCCAGTTATTGACTACAGTTTAATGTTGCATCACAATGTGTTATGAAATATGAATCTCTTCCACCTTCATTCTCTTTGTTTAATGTGTGGGCTGGCTCACAGGTGCTGACATGAAGCAAAAAACCACTGACATAAAAGTTAGACTGAGGGTCCCTTAACCAAGAGTCACATCCAGAAGCTGCAAGATATAAGGTGTTTAATGACAGATGCAGAGGAGTTGATAACTTCTCCATGACTGGACCAGCTCTATGATCATCTATCACAAACAGCAGATTCTTGGTGCCACATGGAGAAATACCCGACAAACCTCTTCAAGAACAACTCTTCATCGATGTACCCTTCTGTGACTGGACTCCAGCGTGTGTCTCACTTGTAGATGTTGAATGGGGCACTTCCTTCCCCTGTTGAGCAGACCCGTATATTTCTTGTTCCAGTGGCCTACAGTGTTCTGATCTCCATTGGGACATAAGGGCTGTTCTTTGAATGCTCAGCACATATGTCATCTCATCATGGTTAGTGTGGCATCTTTCACAGCTCAAACTTCTCCCAAAGCGACAAGTAGTTATTCTTTGCCATGTCTGGCTACGTTCTGGAGGAGGTTTCTGAAGATAGCGATGTCCATTTGACTTGGCATTTCAGGCTATTCCTCTAGACCTCAAATTGAGGAGCTGCCAGCACATCATGACTCGGAAGCCCAAGGAGTCGTAGCTGCTTTATATTTTGGCTTCTGTGAAGAGTTGACAGAGATGCGAATGAAAGTATGCTGCCAATAGAATAAAATGTACTTAAAATAATAAAATAGTTGGTCAAATATAGCGAAAAACTACAGTTCCTCAAAAGTAAGTACATGTTACATGTGTGCTCCCAGTATGGATCAGAATTTTACATTCAATACATTGTTAATAAAAGTAACCTCATGATTGTCCAGAGCAGGGAGGTCTTTAAACTCGATTTATTTTTGTCTGGCAATGTAAATATTCGCCAAATGCTCTATAATCAAGCTAATATGTTGATCCAAAAGTTTGGTACATGCTCGCCACCAGTTAAGACCAAACATTTCAAAGCATACTGTGCCCCCATTACAAAAAGGGTAGCATGCTCAGACTGAATTTGGTGCATAATGATGGCATGCGTAGGGATCCACGATAGAGCAGTGCAAGCCAAATGTTTGTAAATGTAGATGTGCGCACCTGTCCTTCAGTGCTGCGCAGACTCATGTACTTCTGCATGTGCACACTCACAGACTCTACAAACAGTTTTTACACTGACGAATCCGACACAAAGTTCAGTGCAGTACTTTTACAGAAAAGAATGTACATTTCGTCTTTGTGGTACCATGTTTGGCTGTATTTTATTTTATTTTATTTTATGGACCAAGTAAGTTCCGAAATAAAGCTACTGATGATGATAATATAGCTGAGCCATCTGTTTTGTTTAGTGATGGTAAACAAAACGTGGAACATTTACAAAAAGCATAGAAAGTAAAAACATCGTAAATTTAGGCTTTTCACATTTCTTTCCATTTCCTTCTGCTTATGCTGGGCTTAAAACCTGCTGTACAATACAATATGATATAACAGAATTCTTTGAAGATATTTGTCTAAAAAAACAACCTATTTGTAAAGTAATATTAATCTGGGGGTCCCTGGGCCATGTGCTGTGAGTCCCCCAAAAATGGTGATAACATTGATCATAGTTTGAAAAATACAATTTATTTTGTCTTTCAATTGATGTTGTTTGATACATATTGTGATGTGTGTATGCACTCACATGTATTTTCTCATTTTCTCTGCCTCAGCACTGCTGTTTATCCTCTTTTCTTGTCTCTTCTCTTGATTTGCTCTTTTAGTGTGTGTCTCTATTATACCTTTTCAACATTAAATGAGACAGATATTACAGATGTTTTAATCATAATAAAACAGGCTTATTCTATCACTGTATTGCTTGCAAATACAGTCAGTCACAAATGCAACACATTTTTCAACAATACGTATATAAGCATGTCATTTGGGCTCCTTAACATCTATAGTAATTCAATAATCTGTTACTTTAGCTCTAAAATCTAAAACGTTCTGGACAAAAAGCTTCCATCTTTGTTCTAATTTTGTTCTCGTAACATTAGCCTGCAATTGGCATATTTACATGGAATCATGTAAATTAATATGCATACTCCCATGTCATGTAAATTAAAATAAATAAAGCGCCATCTCTTGTCACACATTTAAATTACACCCATAATTTCTTTGCACGCATTTTTCTAAAATTGAGAATGATTTTTAACTGTACAGTCACTTCCTTAGAATTTTACTGCTTTCCCTATAAATCTGCACATTTCTAGGTTTAATGTGGCATATTAGTGCATAAGGAATACCTTTTAAGTAATAGATTCAAAAAGACAACAGAAATTGTGTTTGAAGTAATGCATTTTCATGCACAAACTATCTGCAACACGTGAAAAAAAAGAAACTACAGCCATTTCATAGTAAACAAAAACACACCACATGAACCCAGGATGGACCGCTCCCCATTTCTTATTGATTAATTGTGTTACAATTGATGCGCGTGAATATGCTGTGTTTATCATACATTCAGACATTCCATTTACTAAAAGAACATCGCCTAAGCTATCCTCGTGCAGTTTTTGACACAAACTACATTCAGAAGTATATTATTTTATTGAAATGTCGACAGAAACACACACAACTTACCACAGAAGTAGTAGAACATGTGTAGAATGTTGTTTACCAACAGCCTGTTAGCTAGCATCATGCTAGCGTCCATAGTAAGGAGGAGTTTGGCAAAAAGGTGGGTATATGACTCAGGGGCAGGGTGTATGGTTCAGGACTCACTACCATTAAAACAATATTCATGAGGTTCAGGTTTTATTTAGAGGCTTTTGCCCATTCAAAAGATGTAATATTTTGTTTTAAATTGTTAATTACTATGGTAACAGAGCTAGATTTTCCTTACTCTGGCACTGTCGCAATACTCGCACTTGTTCAAATGCGTTCACAACGAGGAGCTGAAGTGGTTCACCATGGCCTTCTCTCTGCACTAACTTCAGGCCAGTAGATTCCCCACAATGCACTTGCCTGGAATGTTTTCAATCGGTGCTGCGTGTGTGACTTAGCAACTTAGCTGTGAGCGCTAACTGAATACAATGTAAAGGAATGCCTTAACAGTCAAACTGATGTTTTAAATAAATGTGGGGATTGTCCAGGTGACCACACTGCAAAACATTAAAGTCTATGTGACAGGTAGACACATGATACATTTCACTAAAACATAGTGAGCACAATTATATTTCAGATTTGACTAAACATGTTGCCTTTTTGTCCTAAGTTTGACCATTTTTGGAAAGTTTATAATTGTACTTCCTGGTTGGACATGAGCAGCAAATATAGGTAGAGGTGATGCCACAACTGCTACCTAGTAACTATACTGTAAACCAGAGCCATACAAATTACACAATAGATATGATTTGACAAACAATAATACCATATAACACCTTTATTTTGTTGAATGATTGTTTAAAATGTTAGAACATTTTATCAGTTAAGTGTAAACTTTGGCCCTGTCCCAAAACCCGCACATGTGCACTTCAAATGTGCATTCACGTCGAGCCGCTGAAGTGTGCATTCAAGTGTGCAATTCTTAGAATGTTTCTGTCCTCACTTCACCTCAGGCTTCTCGCAGCCCTTCAAGCAAGTGTGGAGCGATCGGGACTTCAGGCAAGTACATTCCCCACAATGCATGTCATTGTAATGTTTTCAAACGGCGCATCACTTCTGCCTTTGCAACTTAGCAGCGAGAGCTAACAAGAGACTGGAGAGGAATCTCTTTACAGTTAAACTTATGATGTTTTGAATAAATCTGTGACTGTCCAGCAACAACACTGTAAAACATCAAGCCTGTACTTATTAGTTTGTGGGTATTTCAGAAAATTATCCAAACTAAATTGAGCTCTGGCTTTGTGATTCGTTCAACACCACTAACAGCTATTTTATGCTGTTGTTGTTCTTTACTGCTCTGAAGTGCGGATTGTCCCAATTCTCATGTCTACCACCCGTGCGCCCTTGTGCACTTACACATTTTGTGTACTTTCAGTAAATACACACTTCAGTCAAGTGTGTAGTACAAGTATTTGTGCTGTGTCTCAATTCTGGGTCTGCATGCTCCGAAGGACCCAGCCGACGAAGGCTGGGAAATGGGACAGGCCTAGCCCACGGAGCCGCTCCGTCACCTAGCAACCAAGACTCGCTGCTTATGCTAACGCCACACAAATTACGCACATGGGCGTATTAAAAAGAGTACGCAGCAAGGATCAAATATTCAGATTTTGAGCGCAGGAGATTATAGTTTATCTCACCCAAATCTTTTGTCTAAAACAAAACATTATGTTCAGCTCTTGTAAAGTATAATAATTACCAATGTTCCTGTGATAACTGTCAAAATCATCTAGAAGTTTCAACAAAAGTAATGAAATATGCAATCTTAATTTCAGAATGGGATTTTATAATGACAAAGGAATACATGAAAGGAGATATGTGCATTTAAGTCACTTTATAAAGAGAGAGAACTGTGTTTCTGGTGAAAATATATTTAATTATCAGAATAAAAAAAATATATATATATATATATATATATATATATATAGTTTGTATGTCATGTTCACAACATTTCACTTATGGCAGTCACCATAAACCATAATTGAGACAAAACGTTTTTAGTCCCACACATATTCATTAGCGTAAGTGGTTGCTTTTATATTAATGTGTTACAGAAAACACATAAAAATTTGCTGCAATTTACAGTTCAAACCAAAGTTTTACAGTTTTGGGAGTAAGTGCCCTTATTTTATGGTAACATTTATGACATAACTCGTGCATGTACTTATGTGTTTCCTCCGCTGTCGGGAGGCGCTGTTTCGGTCTGCCTGTTTCAAAAACAGGTGCTATCATACCAAACTACGTCCTAATTAGAAAAACCGGAGAACCTGTTATATAGACTTTAAGAAGTGTTAAAATGTTTTGAGTCCACCGCTGACAGCTGTTGTTTTAAGCTGTTGAATGTTATACGTTATCAATGCAAACTTCAGTGAAGTGTGTAATGTGCAGACAGGGCCTCTGAAACCCATGGATAGTTTAATAATACATATGAAAAAGATGAATAAAAAGTTGTTTTGATTTGTTTTTACATATGGATGAGTTTATTTCTAGGTTTCAATTGACGTAACAGCATAAGGGCCAATCATATTTATTACAGATGGGGAGATGATTAATTGAATATAGTTCTATATAGCTCTATAATCACCAATAGAAATGATCGGTTTCAACATTAGTGAATTTACTTTTGAGATCATTCTTATGAAAATACCATGTGATCAAATAGGGACATTTTGCTCTTGTCCCCCTTGTCTGATTTCATCACTTTCTAAAATCTAAAAACTTCAAACAGTTTGTTAAGAACGCCCAAAATAACTTTTTATCAAGTGCGCTACAAGAAAAACGAAACAAAACTGTGATATTTGAGTGCAGCGCAAATGGTTCCAACCCTTAAAATTAAAAAAAAATTGGAGAGGTGAACCAGCAATATATATATTATAGAAAAAGCAAGGTCAGTAGTGGCCATTTCGAATTATTCAGAGTAATTTATACAGTACTTACACACTATTTAATTTTATGTAATTTAGTTGAGTTCTTGGCCAGTGGCATATTTGCAGAGCAGTTACACTTGAATTTATTGCACTAATTATTAATAACATAATGGATATATCAGTATTTGGTGTCAGAAAATCGATAAGACTCATTACTCTTTTTATTATGACCAAATTAATCGAAGTGCAGTCATTTGACATATTAGAAGTTAATTAATTTTTAAAAGATACTGCAGTTCCTATACGGCTGTTATCCCTGGACAATTAACTTTAATTAACTCCTGAAATACTAGGCCTTTATTCTGTCGCAGTACAGCACTGGGAGATGTGTAAGTCATTCAGCAGTGTGTGGGGTTTCCATCTTCCCTGAACTCGCCCGAGGACATGTACATTACCTTCTGACAGATCCCCTCCCCACTCAAACTCCTCACCTCCCACAAAGTCTGAAATACAGTCTCTTTTACACCGGACCAGCTGCTGTTTCTAAAATATAACTTCTCAAAGCATTAGTGCACCACCACTGCAATTATAAGCTCCAATGAAGGCAATCTATTGTGTGTCTTTTATGTCTGTTATAGGTTCTAAAATTAGACATTGAGCATTAGTCAGTACCAGCAGTAATTAAAAATCTTCAGACTCTTTCCACTGAGTATTGGGTCTCATTATCCAAACAGGAGGTCAGACAGCTTTGTAGCCAATTTATCAAAGGTTCCATAGTGACCTTTTTATCCTCTTTTCAATAACACACTCCCATTGATTTTGAATGGATCATGCTTATGGGCATGACAGGAATGGAAAAGCTCACTTAGACTTCAGTGGATGGGTTAATCTTTTATTTGGGCAATGCTGACAGTTGTAAAAAGGACGTTTCAGAGCCAGCCCATTGTTCTAAATGAGAAGTAAGTGATGCTATGTAACTGTGCGGATACGGCCCCGTTATATGAGGTAGCCTGAGGGCTCTTTAATGTGCTGTATTGTCAGGCGGACTCAAAACAAATTGTGTTAAGCCCAAAAATACCCTCCGGCTCTGAAAGGATTTTTCTCTGGAAAATTGTAAATATCAATACTTGCTGTAAAAAGCAGAGAATGGTGCAGTTAGGAGCGGCTGTTACCCGATAGTCTTTACAGACAGGACGAAATAGAAAGGCATTTCTATTTAATTGTAGTTTTTCTTTTATTTTGTGGTTAATCTAGCCTTTTCTGAGATAATTATATTCTGTCAGGTCTATTGATTTAAAGTCATCATACAAATCTATTGGTCAAATGTTAATATTGTATTTCTATGAAATAATAATAATTAATACTACAGACTTATTCATACTAGGACAAGGATAATTATTAATACTAGGACTTCTAGGATAAAGACAGAGTATGCACAACTATATGGTTTTCAGTGTATGTATATATATATATATATATATATATATATATATATATATATATATATATATATATACATACACAACACACACACACACACACACACACACACACTTACACATGGATCTTATATCAAGCACGATGCATACCCCGGAGCATCGTGATCCATGTATCTGTGTTTACCCTGGCCCAGAAAGCACAGCATGGAGCAGAAAGCAAAATGAAAGGCGGCCCACGGACACAAGGTGATGGATAACAGATCATCAGGGCACCAAACTGCTCTTAATTGCTCAGGATGTGGCCACTTCAGCTCCTTACCCTCTCCCTCCTGAACTGCTCCCTCCATTTGGCATTACCATGGTAACCAGTGAGCAGGAAAAATGATCCGACAGGCATGTCTGATATCCGTGTTGTGCACTGCTCGACACGGGAAGAAAGAGATAGTGGTGGGAGGAGAAAAAAAGGTGTCCAAAGGATGTGAATTCAAAAAAGTAATGGCTCATTTGCAAGGTGCTGTGTGGGACAAGCGAGGCAAACATGAGCAGCAGTCAGTGTGTTCAAGACAGATCTATTAATACTTGAAAGAAGAACGTGTGATTTCCCAAAGACACATCAGCCAGTGGCAGATGTGCGTTGTATAAAACACATACATATATATTTTATTTAAATATAAAAATATTGTAGTTGGCTGGAGGCGACTTCACGATACGAGGAGTTGGCAAACAACATATTGTTGGGTGGACGCTAAATAATATTTTTCCCCGATAGCGGCGATATTACAATCTTAAACATATTAGTTCAGAAAAAACTGTCTAAAGTCTAAAATGAATTACAAAAGTGCATAACTTTATTTGAAACTTTGCAACATAATTGTATTACACAGTTTAATTGGCTCTTTTTGTATATTTCTTGACTATAATATTTAAAATGTTAGCATATCTTCTAAACAACATTCATGATATTATTTAAATTTTGATATATTGCCCACCCCTCCATGCACCGTCCGTGTCAATTATTGAAAATTCCAGATTCTGTGCATTATTTAATGTTTTGTCCTTTCAATTATCTTAACTTCCAATGATAGATCTGCTGTTTCTGACAGTTACTCTACAACTATTCTACTTCACTATAGTTTTTCTAAATACTTAAATTAATTCATAATTATTGTAAACATGAAACTTTATACTTCTATTTATTATTTTGAAGTAACAGTGCTCTTTCCTGAGTAAAATGTTTGACTTCACTAACATACCTCTGGCCAGAGGGGAGGCCATGCTGGGACAGTATCTCTGTTCTATTTACTTCTTTCTCCACATGCCTCCTTCACACCTGTCCTATTCTGACTTCCATTTCTTCCACCTCGCTACATCTTTTTCTACTCTACCTTCCCCCAGCTTCGGAAATTTGTCCCCATTTCTACAGCGTTCTTAGAGCGCTGAGATCCCAGAGGTTCAGGAAATAGCTGGTTCATTTCAGCAGCAGATTTTTGTTTACGCTGCAGGTCAAGCAGTGCGATTAATTGGCAGTAATTTAGAGGAAGCTGACAGGTAGCTTGGCTGTGATCTGAGCAGATACAGGAAGCTAGTAACATAATCTTTCTTATGAAAATATATAATTTATGGGAATAAACTCTCAATCTATTCATCCATCCATCTATTACTACCACCACTACCAATTATTAGGATACTTTTTGAGATACTTAAATGAAAACTGTGATTTTTTTTCAACATGTTGGTGTCCAGCATGTTTTGGGAAGTTTCTGTGCAGTGGAGGTTTTGTTTCATCTAATTCAGAGGGAAAAATAGGCTGAATTGAAAAATAGCAAAGTGTGAGCGCAGCACATATTCAACTAGTTCACAGCGTGCTCATACCTGCGTTTCCAGAATAGTCCCCCACAGTCAGCGGGTATCCATCATCGTCAGGGTCCACAGAGAAGAGGCCTACTCCGAAAGTTCCGTACTGGGCGTATGCAGTACTGTTCTCAAAATCCTCCAGGTCAATACGCAGCTCGTAGTTCCCTTGGATGGACAGCGCGTGGATCTGCTTCAGCCCTATAAGAGCAAGAGCAGAAAAAGAACATTATGTGATGTTGCAGACTTGATATTAACGCCACTGAGCTGTCATAAATACAGTCTTTCTTTAGTTTTTGCTCCATTTAGTGTCTAGTTTCACATTCAAAGTGGAGCAGTTGTTTAGTTTTATAATTAAAAATCCTACATCATGATGGGTGCAAGGTTGTGGGTTTTTTTCTTTTTCCTTGCAGGTATTATGTTATGCTTTGCTACACTTTGCTTGTACAGCGCACACCTTGGACTCTTCTATTCATACTTGGCCTCAGTCAGGACTGTTGATTTGTCAGTGAGTAATTGCTTTCAATTCTCCATGACATCCATGACTTGTGGAAAAAGTGCAGGTGAACTGTGAAATTGAAACATAACCAAGTTGCACTCATGAGTGAATGATGTGCGTATACTGTATATAAAACGCGGTCTTGAGAAATGTAGTATCCCCTCAGAGCTAGATGGAGGAGTATCATCTTTTCATATTTTCTACTAGCGTCTCAATGAGTTGCTTAGTTGAAAACCACATTTAGATTAAAACTAAAAATATTGTTTTTGAAACATCAAAGACAGACTTCTCCTCCTTTTGAAAGTGCATTATGAAATTATATTTTGAGCAGCGCAAGGTCCTTGCTTTCATTACTAAATAGGCTCATCTTGCGTTAGGCACTTATGAAAGACACACGCACATGCACACACACACACACACACACACACACACACGCACACAAACACGCACCCACGCACACAAACAAATTGGTGAGATGAACTCCAGTAAATATTGTATTAAAGGGGAGATACTATTTAAGATGGACTTTCATGAACTTTTAACCACATGATATCATCATTGGCTTATTTTATAGTTATTTCGATTGATTAATCGAGCAATACTGTATTGTCCAATATTATATCTCTCTATTATACTATATCAATATCAGTCTGGTCACCATTTTCATCTCTGAGATTCCAGATGGGCATGATTGACAGGTGGAATACAAGGAAAAAAGAAATATCACAGACTGAAAAACATTGTGGATTACATTAGTTTAATGCTAAATACCAGAGAGAAAAAAAAAGCATATGTGAAACTAAATGCATTAAACTAATTGTCACAGGGACACTTACAATCAAAAGGACAACACGTCTAATGAACAAAATAATAATATTGGTGTCTGTGTAAAGCATTCCTAATTACGATCCTTAGTACAACTTGCACGAATCCAGCATTTCCCTGTGGTGTGTCATTACTTCATTAAATCATCTTTTCATTTTCTCTTTTCATTTCGACACGCACTTCCAGAGGGGCCAGTTGTTTCCTTGTCTCCTCTCTCGCTTCTCTCCCACTGTGTCAGAGTGCTGATTCCTCCCAGGGCAGGTTTTCCCTCTCCTGAGCTGATCAAAGCTACTGGAGGAGCAGTGTGTCAAATGTGTGGAACTCAACTCAACACTTCTTTCCTTGAACGCAACACTGCACTATAGAAGACAAACAAAAGTGAACATAACCGGAAGACTATACCATATAAATGCACATTATAAAAATAACTTTTCATTTTGTGGGGCTTCAGGGCTTCAAAGGAGGATGTTTTTGAGCATGTAAAGAATATTTTTTTTCACTACTTCAATGCATGGATATAGCTGCGAGAAAGGAAAGAGTTTATATAAAGTTAGAACATTTAATTCAAGCCTCCTACCTGCAGCAATCAATGCCAGCCTCCATCACAAAACAAACTCACTGCCTCCTCGGACGGCCTGATTTGAATTCCACATGCGACTTAGAGAGCACCTCGTCTCAAGTGTAGGGCTAATTTGATGACAAACACCGCTGAAAGAACCCATTATTATTCGGAGACGGAAGCGCGCAGTCGGCCGAGGCACTCAGTTCGGATTTAATTTCGCCTGATGGCAGCTTGAACCCAGTCTTTTCATTTTCCCAAAATATAACAGGCAAAGAATATGTCATTATAATGCTCAGTATAATTGAATGCTCATGTAACTGTTGTAAATATAGAACATTAAAGTGCGCTTCTCTCCCTCTCTCCTTGGCTGGCGTTGTTACCCATAGGTGATCTGTATTGTGCTTTGTAACTACTGAGCTTTAATTTACAGTTAAACCTCACAACTGAACCGAGTTTATGAATAATTAGCACATATTTAATTGTCCTTCTTTGATTAAAATTCCTGTCCCCCGGTGACCACATTGCATATCTTTTTTTTATTAAATTGAGGACAATAAAATATGACAAACAATCACATGGTAACAAGACAGACATACCCAAAACTTTAAAACAGGTTTGACGCAAGAGAAAAAATAAACATTTACATTTTCATTCATCATTATTATTTTACTTTTATTATAACACAATCACAAATTACACAATACAATTTATTTATAACTTTTATTACAAAGTAAAGTACTTATTACTTTAATTCATTATGATGAAATTATTATTTCTTTATAATCTTAGGATTTTTTTTGGCCTGTATGCTTTATCTGACAGGGCAGTGCAGCGTGAAAAGGGGATTAGACTGGGGAATGACATGCAGCAAATTGTCAATAGCTGGATTTAAACTCACAGCACTACGGGCTTCTCCATACGGCAGGCATGTGTGCAATCCACTCAACCATGAGCTGCACTATTTTCTTTATAATCTTATCATGAATTGTTTTTTTTTCATCTCCTTTTTTATTATCAATATCATTTTTTTTTATTTCACATGCCTTTTGTTTTCAGAATAATCCTGTCCATAAACTACGGAAATGAGTATCAATCTAAGCACACAATTTCTCTTTGCATTTGCAGTCTACCTCTCCCACAATATACGTAATAAACACATTAGCAGCCGCAGCAGCCGCCACTGGTCACAACCCTTTGAAAGTATCAGTCCACATGAAAATCGAAGGGAAAAGAATCCTAGAGGGATTTGACAAACTTCAAAAGAAAGTAAATATTAATGTAATAATGTTTTTTATAGCTTTGAAAGAAAAAAACATACAGCAGATGCAACACGGCTCTATTTAAAGACAGCACAGTTCCCTACTATATTTACATAACTTTAATTCACTCTCTAATTAAAGCCCCGGAGAACCCTCTGTCAGACACCAAATCGGAATAATTACCTTGAATTGAATACAAGGGAAAAAACATCTGAGACTTGGTTGGCTCACATCTAAATGCTCAGGTGTACTGCACTGTTAATTACATACTATTGTAAGCTTCATTTAAATGGGGCTAATACAATGGAGAATTTTGAGGCATTTTGCTATGGTCTAAACGTGATGATTGCACCTTTGGGAAAAGAAGTCTGCACTGATTAAAATAAATCTGAGAAAACACAAATATGTTAGTCCTCCCACACCTTAAATGGGAGATTACTGCATGCTTTCTGTGAAATGTTCACCACCGACTTTTTGCTCTGTATAAAATTCCTACAAAGTAACTTGGATGGCAAAGGTAAGTCTCTAAAGCTATAAAGCGTTTTCAGTGGTTGCCCTTCAAGGCAACCACTGTTGTGATTTCGGGTTGTTACAAAAAACATTTAATTGAAAATTGAATTGAATTGAGTGGCATAACAAACATCTTTAACCTCCATAGGAAAAAATAAATAAATTAAGGTACGTTTTGCAACGGCAGCTTTCAACTATGTGTTGATGTGGAGTGCAAGGAGTGGGTTGTAAATAAACTCTTCTGTAGGTGTTTTATAACGGCAATGCGTCAAACAGAGCTAAATTTATTCCTCCTTATCACAAATAAAGAGCTACCGGCTAATGGCTAATAAGTATTTATGTGTAGTTCCATGCTAATTAACTTGATTATCACAGTTTGGACCACTGCATTACAGGCTTTCTGAATGGCCCCTCACTTCGCCAAAGTCTGACACCTCTAAAAGAGTTATGAAATGTATTGGCTTAGAAGTTTAGCATGATAATAAACACACAAAACATAATGTTTAAGTAAACATGAGATATTGCAACTTGTGCCGTTAATTTTCATCAGTAATTCTGTCAGTCCATTCACAAGCACACCAGTATAAGCAAACATGGAAAAAAGCAAAACTTTTTACTGCAGCAGCATGCCCTATTGACAAAACAGGTTTTAACATCATGTTCAAGAGGCAGTAAACTATAGAATCGTCCGTGGATCGTGACTTACCTGCATTTACATATAGTAAAGGAAACATGTGCGACTGGTACCGAAGCCAGCTGCAGTCAAGTAAAGATATTAAATATAGTCTTTATTGTCTCAAGTATTTGTCATGTTTCTTTTGACACATTAAAACATAAGAGATGTTTAAAATCTATACAATTTATTATTTGGAAAGAAAATATAGCAACAGAGCAATTAATCCAGACAAGAAAAATCTATGAATAAGCTATTACCGGAATGCAATAGTGTTTTATGAAAGTACAAGGAATTGTTGGAGCAAACGGATCTTCACACAAAGAAACTCCATTAAAATCCTCATACATCAATGTCATCCGGAAAGGACATAAATAATTCAGTGAGAATCCAACACCTCATTTTAAACAATCAATGTGTTTACAAATTAAGAAACTCTTTGGAACTGGTCTCATTAACGAAAGCATTGAGGGGGGAGAATGATCTTTAGGTATTTTTTACTGGTAAATCACTGCGACTGCAAGAATAAACTGTTGTAGCCGCAGAGTCTCGAAAATGACTTTATTGTTACTAAAACATATGGACTTTATACCATTTTTAAAATGTATGGAAAGTTGAAGCATTTATCAAAGTTTTGATAAGTTCGAATTTGATGAAAACAATACCGCTACCTCTTTACAATTTTGAGCCAACATGTGGGAAAGCATATCATAGTTTCTGTTTTTTGTTTTTTGTTTATATATTTTTGGGTGAATTTCTGGAAAGCTCAACAATCTTTACATTATTTTCCCCCCTTTGTTTCTTTTTCAATAAGGGCAGTAGAGATTAAACAATAACTTAAACTGGCATTAATGAAAAACAATACGGTAGGTTGTAGATGAAAGATAAATAAATTTTCTTTAAGGACACTGACTACATGAACATGCACTCAATAACCCTTTCATAACCGGAATATATATATATATATATATATATATATATTATATATATATATATATATATATATATATATATATATATATATATACACACACAACGCAGCATCCAATGTTTCTTTATGTTGTCGCCTTCCATTCATGAGGCAGAATAGTATCAAGTTCTGGTGGTGGGTCAGTACCAGCACCAAAGCGCAAACGAAGGCGACTGCTGTGGGCCCAGGACTGTTTATTATCCCATTACAGTTACCATTTTAATATGTTATTGCGAATGTTTCAGACACTGTAATATTGACCATAACTTAAATATTGACTGCATTTAAACGTAGTCACTGACAAAGAAGAACAACATCTGGCCTGATGATCACACGAAAGAGAGCTAAACCAGTCTGCCACACTGCCCAACTTTTAGCATGTCAAAGATTAATAAAATAATAGACCATCCTGAAGGGCTTCTCTGAAAGTAGAACATGGAGATACACATGGGAGAAAACCATTGTTCTTCTTCATAGTAAATCGATTTGAGCCACTAAAATGATGTATGTAGCCTATACAATTATTCCATTAAAGTAGGTCAGGGTAATTCATAATCCAGTTCAACATTTTGAGGTTGGGGACAAATTCTTATTGTTTCAAAATTTTCGGTGTAATCCCTCATTCATCCAGGAGTGTTCGTCCAGGAATATTAAATATTTTTTTCTTCATTGTTTCAAAATATTAATGCTGCATTCATGTGGTCCTCGGGTTTCTGAGATGAGAAGTCAGAAGGCCGCTCTTTTACTGCGTTTATTAGAACTATCCAGGAAGATTTGTTGTTGTTAACCTCCTCAAAAGCTTCATTTTGGAAAACATCTCATAATTTTACTTTAGGTAAGTCTAATGCAAATCTGCTCTTGTGATATGGACAACTGACAGCAAACCCCTACATGTTTCAGTCAAAGAGCTTCAAATGTTTAAAATGTAGTGAACATGACAATATATCTAAGAATTTACAAAGAAAAATAAGAAAGCTAATAATAATGCCTATTATTCGCCAGTTTGACCATTTTGGTGACATTTAAAAGTGTACTTCCTGGTTGGAGATGAGAAGTAGTTATGACAGGAAGAGGTAATTGCACAACTGTCACCTTGCAACCATATTGTAAACAAGGGGCAAGGGTCAAAATCCATATAATTTACACGGTTCTTATGATTTGACAAATAATTAAACTAGATAATACCTTTAATCTTTCATTTGTAAAATAAAAATATATAAAAAACGTTTAAATTGAAATTATCCCTGCATTTTTTATGCTTATTGATGACATTGGGAGGGGGAGTCAATTTTAGAACTGAGCACTACTTCCTGAAATGTTCATTTTGTATTTTAAAACATTTCTTTTCAAACTGCAACTTGACTGATGTGAAACTATTACATTACAATTAATCTGACAAGAAATAATGTTTTGACTAAATTACCAAATGTGCTTTATCAAGAGCCATGCTTTAGTTCTGCTGAGCACACTTGTGAAACCAGACGCAGAGGGAAGATTCAAATTACACAAAATAAAAACAAACCATGGAAAAATGCAGTAAAATACTGATCCATGTGTGCTTGGAACAACCTGCCCAGCAAAATGATTAATGCAAACAGCAAATATAAATTTGAAATCCTTTTCTTGAAAAGGCATTTTCAATTTAGTAGTAGCCAAGAAAAATAAATGAAAATAATAATAATAATAATAATAATAATAATAATAATAATTGAATTTTCTACTGCAATCACCTGCAATCATAGGGACTTCCTAACTGCAATGAGTGACGTAATCTCTCCATTACTAGTATAATAACATCAACATAAACTAGGTCTTCTCTGTGTGTGTGTGTGTGTGCACTGTTTTGTGATTGTTTGTTGTTGTTTTTTGTTTTTTTTATCTATTATTTGTATTTTTTTTAATTTTTGTAATAATATTCATGTAAATGCACTATGATTAATGATCGACTTCAGGAAGAATAGCTGCGCTTTCACAGCTAATGGAGATTGAAATACAAATTACCACAGGGGAAATCCCACTCTAAAGTAATATTTTGCCTGTTCCTGAGGACCACATGAATGAAGAAAAGTTTTTTATTTTAAGTTCGGGAGCAGGACCACACCCCTTTCACGCCCCTTCCTGCAGCTACACTATTTAAGCATCTATGCCACACACATTAGCTTTCGTGACTTCGTGCCCCTCCTTCCAACCCTCTCCTAATTATCCTAATTACCGGTATTCTAATTTATCTCCTAGACGGGGGTCTCGAGGCCCGGGAGCCTACAGCCCTCATCGCCAGAAGCCCCTAAACAGCATCCATTTCTGTACACTTGTGCTGTTCAAGTTTCTCGTATGTCAATAAACACTCGTAGCTGGGGTTGTGGTCTTTGCTCGTGAAACACAGCATAACATACATTTTTACTCTTTTTATTCATTGAGCCACAATACACAATGCCCTCCCAGATGTTGTAAACTTCCTGGCATTGAAAAACCGTTACAAACTGAGAAACCTTCCTACAAAGTGATTTTATTACTAATGAGACTGAAAGGACCTCCTCAAGAAGCCCTATATGAATCATGCATTTGCCTTTATTGTAAAAATACATCTGGGGAAATGTTTTGGATGCTTTTAAGGACCTAGTATTTCGATGTTTGTGCCACTATGAGGAAAAGAGAAAAAAAACACACACACACACACACACACACACATAGAAAACTCCACAGAGAAATGACTCTCTTTTGGCGTCTGCAACATTCCTTCAGTTAAATATTCATCATGCTTTTTTCCCTGTGTAAGGACAGTGGACAGTTCGAGAAGCTTTCAGCCTAGAAGCAGAAAAAAGGAGCATCTTTCTCCTCCGCCCACATTGCCTTCCTCCTCCTATAAATCAGCTCCTCCCACGATTTGTCTTCCCTCTATTCCACTAATCTGCCTCAGTATACATTTACATACATTGAGCGCACTTGGACTACGCTCATGGCTCAATTATGCCCTGAGCAGAATTTTCCTCTTTATCCGGATGTAAGTGAGAACAAATTCGACTGCTCCGCTCGTGCTGTCTGGAATCTGAAGTTAGTTTTAATCTTTTACTTTTTAGATCTATTCCTTGACATTACAAATACACACACATTTAATGTCAGTAAATGTGTGAGTCACGCTGTAACATCTGGACGCAAATTGTAGAAAGAGTACAAAGACAGCACTTTCTAAAATGAAAAAAGGATTGCTCAAATTCAAAAGTACAGTATAGATTCAATATTGTCTATATTAGACAAAACACAATATTGAATTGCTCTCAATAAATGTATTGGATCTTTCACTTTTCAGTAGGAATTCATTTATGTTATTCAATAATCGTGTTTAGGCTGTAGGCATTTATAAATTTACCTTCACTAATGGCGTGAATGTAAGATTAAATACCACCATAAATCATCTTTTAAGTGGCAAGGCAAGGCAAGTTTATTTGTAGAGCACAATTCGTACACAAGGCAATTCAAAGTGCTTCACACAACAGGAAAAAAATGTGTAAAGGTTTTTTTAATCTATGCAACCACACTTGTCCTTTTTTATTTAGTCCTGATTCGAGCCCATTTTAATCCTGATTTAGTTCACTTAGTTTGCATTTGTAGTTTAAAAGCACATTGCAAATAAAAACTGCAAAACATTAATTGGACCAAATTACAAAACACTAAAAGTAAAAGTAAATTGAAACATTTAGACACAAAAGTTAAACAGATTATGTTGCTTATAAAATAAACTCAACATTTGTCATTGAGAGTTCAGTTTTAGTCCTAATTTATGCCCCATTTTGAATATCCACACACATTCACCATATTCCCAGTCAGGTCCTTTTACAAACAGAGCCTTTCAGTGTGCATTTAGAGGTGCTATTTCCATTCTGCCACCAGGATCGCAAACTCCCCTTTGGCACCTGGGGCAGGACTCTGGCTGATCTGAACTCTTTAAAGGTTCTCTAAGAGGCCTGCGCTGTTGTCTGCCCTTAGAAGAGTTCACAAAAGATTCACAAATGCATGCGTTACCCTTGTCATCAAAGAAGAAGACAACACACAGGTGTGTGCGTGTGTGTGTGTGTTTGCTCAACTCCTGGGCTCACCACTTTCCCTCGAGCCAACTGTGACATTTATTGGGAGAAAAAAGCAAGGGAATTTTAAGATTAACTGTCACGCCGCTGACATAGGGCATGACTATTTGCAACTTTTGCTTTTGTCACAGTCTGTCAAAGAGAGTCCATTATATTTACCCTCTGCTTGTGAAAGATTTTTGGAGTCCGCTTAAGGCACAAATATTAACGTTACAAGCTGTGTTTTTGCCGAAGATGGAGTCAAAATATTTTATACCAATCCCGCAGAGTTGTTGAAGAAAACAGTGACCTCCAAGACCCCAATATGTACATTATTTTCAAAGAATGTTTGCATCGTTGTTGACATCAGGCACATACTTATCTGGGGGTAAATTTGGGCTAGCAGTCAGCACTGTGGTTTGAATAAAAATTTATTTGTGTTTCAACAACAAAAACAGACGTTTGTCCTGGAACACGACTACTTTACCAAACCTTTTCACAGAATAATAAGTTAAACAAGAAAATTACATTTCTACTTGATAAATGTGTCTCCCAAAAGCACAGATCATTAGCTAACAGGCAGGCTTGAACATATGGTATTCTGGTTATCGGAATTTGAGGCTGAAATGTGGTAGATAAATAATAAAGATAAATCTGAAGACATCACGGCGTTAAAAATGATTCTAAAACTTTTTGCAGCAAGTACCACAAAACCATTATTCAAAGTGCCGATCTGAACCCAAACTAAACCAGACCAAGCCAGAGGCCCGTACCACGAAGCTCGATTAGAGGGTTAGCGGGGTAACTTCAGGGATCAGCGGCACTACAAAGATGGTTCACTTAATATCAGGATAGATCTCTATGGCAACAGGCCTTGAACTCATATTCTGCTCCGGACCAAGTTAAATTGCCGAATAAGAGAGAACAGCGGAGAAATTAGGAAATGTTCTATCGATAAATGATATTCAAACTCAAACTTCAAGGCTGCTCTTTCCTTCTCCTTTGTTCTGATCGGTCAGTTGGTGCTGAGCCCCGCCCCCTACTGTGTGGACATGTACAGCTTCATTCATAAACTCTTGGGTTGATAGAAGGAATCGTGAACCCGCTTTGTAGTACAGCTTATCCAGAGGTACTCATGTTTGGGTACAAGAAATGTAGAAGTTCAGCCTCAGGATTTTAACCAACTCTGAAAAAGAGGGTACTAACTTTAAGTTTTGACCGTAGTTTAGTCTACATTTTCTGAAAATTAAAAAGCAATATTTCTGTTATACATTTTTTTTAAGTGTAATAGATTAGAAGACAAATAGATTGTGTGGATTAGATGGATAGATTTATTGACTGGAAAGCACATTGTGAAATGGGTGATGAGAGAGGGAAGGACATGCAGTAGACTGTTAGAGGCGGGAATTGAACACACACAGCCGGCTGCACTTGGAGCCTGCCATACATGTGTTGTGTCTTAACCACTCGACCACCGGGCAACACCAAACTATAGTTTTCAACTTGCAGTAAACAATTATAAAAACATTTACACATTTAAACAAGAAACATGCAAGAGACTACATCTAAAAACACAGACGATTAGACAGTCTTTGTTTTTCAAAACAGCGCAAAAGCCCCTCTGCAAAACTAGTTAACACGACCACAGTTCGGAATGTGGGAGCAGCAGAGTAAAATGCTCAATTCCCCCAATCAGTCTGTATACAAGACACAGATACACAATAAATGTCACGTGCGCACAGGACAAAGTGACCTTCAGCTCTCTGCACAAGGATCATTTAATCGTATCTGCGCAATATTAGTCAAACTTGGCCTTATCAATAGTTAATTCTATATAATCTTATTATAGTATTATTTTAAAGCATCTAATATTACATCTAAGTTCAAGATTAGGACACGCAAACTGACTTATGGGAATGCATTGCATTGTGTATAAATAGCAGAAAGCATAAAATACCGTACATGTGTATGTGCAATATGACGGAGACCAGATGAAAATGAGTCTGGTTGTTAATTTTAGGGGTGCAACAACTAGGAGAAACAGACTCACAACAGTGAGTGTGTGATCTTTTGTGAGATAATAGTGTTTTTATATTGCAGCTCAAAGGATGACAAACAATCGAATATCACAGCATTTAGCCTATAGCCTTCCCTATTTGAAGACTCACAGGTCAGAGCCGCCTCACTAACCCTGATCCTTATCCAACAAGAGTATCTACAGAACAAGTGCAGGGCAGAAGGAGCCAGTCCCCATAAATGTCAAAGTGCTTGCTGAATGTGAGTCTTTGACTAAATTTCCTTGGTGTTATTTGTTGAGCACCAAATGCACTGTGCTGTTCCCCAGGCAGAGTCTAACTTGGGAATAATGATCTTGAGAATGTTTGCTCACGTCGCCCACAGCGTCCTCATTACTGAACTTCTCAGAGGTTGCTTGCTTTGTCTTTGAAGATAGATTCACTTAGCAATATATTATTTATAAATATTGTTTCCTTATAACTGTCTGCTGAAGAGCAAAGGCATTGTGAACTACAGCACATATAAAAGTAAGCAAGCGCCAGCGTTTACCGCGGACGCGCTCTGCGTATTTCTGACTTCTGATCTCAGCAAATGAGCAAATGTTACTGTCCTCTAAAGTTACACAAAATCCAAACGTCTTGATCTAAGTCTGTGAAGCCTGTGAACTTTAGGAAGCGTTATTTGCAAGATCTGGGGGCACTAACATAATTATAATTTATTATAATTTATGTTGTATTCAGACTTCAACAATTGAATTTTGATCAACAGTAACGTAGGTCTATCGTAATCCTTTTTTAATATATGGCATTGGCTTGTAAAATAACCTCTTTTGAAGCAATAAAGTATTTGTAACAATAAACTGTGTGACATTTTAATACAAGGTCATAGATGTAAAATGCACTAAAACAGAAAAGCAGTCTTTGGACCAAATCCCCCCAGTTGCTAAGTTTAGCTTAGCATATTGATTGCATACATTTTATTATTTACAAATTTACAAAATTGGCATTATTTTATTAGTGTCAGGATCAAACCATAAAGCACCTGCTACGATAGTTTAAGTGGATTCACAACTTTCTTCAGCTTTTATAAGTCAAATTCTCTGTGTGGTACTGAACATAACATATACATAACACATATATAAGTCGGGCTTAATTCCCTCTTATTCACCACAACTTGTAGGAAAAGCGATACAACTGATAACAGCCCATGCGCGTGTGTGTGTGTGTGTGTGTGTGCGCAAACCTCACAGTGTCAAAGTAATTATATAAGGGCGGCATGAAACCAGTAAAATTGACACTTTTACCGGTTTGTTTCCTACAGCAATAATGTTACTATTGCATGAGATGGAAGTTGTCGCTGTAGCTAAATGAAATAAAAATTAAAAACCGCTACTATCAGACACATACATACACACACACACACACACACACACACTTTTGATGACATGTATTTTAATTGCATACCACTGACTCCATATATCAGGGGCAAAAGTGTCTTATCTGGCCATCGCTTGATTGCTGCGTCTTTAAAATGGAACTTGTTTTGGAGTGTGTGTCAGTGATGTTGCTCCTGCTGCTGCCTCCCTGGCTCATCTCAAATGAATGAGGACTGCTGCCTTTGTCTCCTCTCTGAGCTGTCACTACAATACAAGTTGGAGGTGACATGTTTGCTTGTGCACATAGCGCTGAAGCTGTGGTTTAACTATGTCATCAACTTCCACAAGGCTCATTTACACATGACCTGATCTGTTCATGTTAGAGATGAGTGTCTAGAATGGTGCTGGGAAATGAAAGTGAGTTTTAACACAGTCAAACTAATGTTCAAAGAAATTAACTATCTCCAGCACTGGGTATGTGGGAGTTACTTCACCTCAAACACATGAGCTATATCTGTCGGACTATTCATTATGTTTGGAGTAGAGTCTCTACTCAGTGCTTTTGATTGGTCCAATCATACTAAAAAGATACAAGAAAAGAAAAAGAAAGGCAATTCATACTGTACTGTATCAGTTATATAACTGAACTGATTATAATTGTAAGGTAAAGTATTCATTTCGGTTAGAAATCTAAATATGGACTCAGTATTGAACTTTAACAGCCACATCAAATCATGTAGCTTTTTTACCATCTAAAAACATTGCTAAAATAAATGGTATAATGTCTAAATCAGACTTGGAGAGACTGATCCATGCGTTTGTCTCCAGTAGATTAGACTACTGTAACGGCCTGCTCACTGGTCTCTCCAAACGAGCTGTAAAACAGCTGCAGTACATCCAGAACGCCGCTGCTCGGGTCCTGACTAGAACCAGGAAGTAGGTCTCTGCACTGGCTCCCTGTGGCTCAGAGAATAGACTTCAAAGCAGCTCCAAGTCTCTCCATGGCCTAGCACCAAAGTACATCGCAGACATGTTAGTGCCATATGAACCATCTCGGACTCTGAGGACCTGATGTGAGACATGCCTCTACTCTTGATAATGATCAAACCTAGGCTCAAAACAGCTTCAGATAAGGACAAATCACTGGATGAACTAATATGTGTAATCATGAAAACAACTCACAATTGATTTAATCCTTGGTTTATTCATCCAATTAATTTAAAGTCTCCATAATATGCTTGGGTAAAAGTACTAAAGACAGCAGTACAACTAAATACAAATTAAACATTACTGTAAGCCTACCAATAAAACAAATTACTCTAACTCTTACTCTAAATACAAAATGAAACCAAGACTTAGAATACCTAGTTTTAAGGTTATGGGTAATACAACAGATTGAAGCAGATTCTCCATTCTGGTTTGAAGACAGTGTTGCGTATGATGAGATTAAATCATTTCATGGTAGATGGAGCAGATATCCCCCTGTATGAGATTTCAGGTTTACTTTCATCCCCTCATCATTGCGAAACTAAAAGCTTCCAATTGCCATCCAGAGTGTGAAAATAAAGGCAAGCTTTCTCTCAAGTGGCCGGATTAGACTCATAAAATCATGAGAGAGGAGAATAGGAGCCAACAACCCATCACATCCGATATGATCAGAAATTAACCTTCGGGGGCCGGAGCCAAAGGCAGCCAAGGAGATGCAAAGGCGTGGGGATGCAGAGCGAGAAGGCCAGGTAGATAAATGCTGCAAGAGTTGGCAGACCTGTATGGCTATAATTCTCTCAGCGGCATACATTAATATTTAGAGGTACTCTCAGGTAAAACAAAATGAGCAGTGCAGTGCCAGGCTGACAGCTCAAAGATTGGCAGCACACACGAGACACAGAGGAAATTCTCAATGAAGATACTAGAGACACAGTATGACAAATATGTCCAAGCCAATGCCAGATCATTAAGGAGGTTGTTTCAAATGAATTAAAATGTGGTTTCAAATGAATAAAATAGTTCACCATCATTAGTAATAATATACGCAATTTAATAAATCATACAAGGCAAACACAACTTAAGGTGGGACACGATAGGCAAAATGTATTCATTAAATGTTTAGGTTTTTTTTTTAGCCAAGATGTATGAGCTTTCACCTGTGACAGCATGTTGGCCAATTGTACAGAAGGATTTGTTGATATTTATTTTAAGTCTGATTAATTAAAGTTGGAACTCTTAAAAAATAAGGCACGAAATTAATTTTTCACGAAAAATTTCAGTAATACCTACTTTTCACAAATATCAAATAAGAAATACAAAATCCCCTCTCAAAATATTTCTGTAACTAATATGTCAACAATTGAACCAAGAACATTCAAACACGGCTTTGTCCATTTTTTCAGATGTATATGTCCCATTGTTTACACATAAAGTGCCTAATTTCTCTTTAAAAAACTAAAGTAATAGTACATTTTACTGTAAAAACTGTATTCATAGTATGCCTATTTTTATTTTTTATCCTATAGTAGATTTAGATTTCTTTTGATTGCATATATGTTGTTCATTGTTTTATGTTGCACTGAATCACTAAAGCAAGTTCCTATGTTTGTGAATTCTGTTCATTGGCAATGGCAATAAACCTTTTTCTGATTCTGAAATATTTTCCAAATCACATGCAGTTTTTTGCCTTAAGAAATACTGTGGCAATTATTATTATTACAAATAACAGATTAGAATGATTGCGAAGCATAGAATTATCGTAGCAAATCATCTTAAACAGTAAAGTAAAGAGGACGTCTGCCGAATCATATTTAGAAATCACATGAGAATGAGAAAGCAGATTGTTGTCAAGTTCCCTGTGAAGAATAAGCCATTTGAAGAGATATTCAATCTTTTCAGAATTTCCCAAACTTTGATTTCGGAAATGAAATATTATTTGAGTCTCTGTGTGTACAAATAATATTCACCTGCAATAAATTACATTTTTAAATTATTCATGTGGCAACTATATTCTCGTAAATCTCACAACTCTCAAAGCTTTGATGATTTTTTAAAATATGTTTCTCTTTATTAAGTATTATGCCCTGAAAACAGTTACTGGCATCAATGAACATGAAAAATCCAGTTGCTAAGTGTATATCTTTTACCCCTCATAAAAGTGACTGGACTGCATTTGAAGCTCAAACTCAGATGCAAGCCTTTCAAAGGGACCGCGCAGAGCTAAGCCATACGTCCCCTAATCTGCCTTAAGGCGAGTCATAAAATGGTAAATTTGCGTTTGATGAGAAACAACACAGACACAGTGAGGTTTGAGGAAAACAGGGAGGAGGGGTAGGGGAATGTGGGGTGCTAATTTGGAACGGCGCACGATTAGCACAGAACAGAAACACTCAAACGTCATCGAGACTTTGATCAGAGTGCCAGAACGGTGCCAGTGCTAGGGCAAGGCCACAGTGTATTGAGTTCCACTAGCTAAGCTCCACCCCCTATGGGTCAAATGTTGACGCAGCAGAGATGGAGTCAGTGCCCATTGAGATGCCTCGCAGCCCTGTGTGCCTGTGGTGCGGTTGTGTGGAGTTCATATCTAATTAACAACCATACATGAGGCATTTCATTTCAAAAGTCATGACACTATCATCAGATGTTATTACTGTCAACAAACTGATGTTATCCAGTGTCCATCCAGCCATCTTCTTCGGCTTTATCCGGGGCCGGGTCGCGGGGGCAGCAGTCTGAGCAGGGACTCCCAGACTTCCTTGACTTTCTTATCCCCAGACACTTCCTCCAACTCCTCCGGGAGGATCCCGAGGCGTTCCCAGGCCAGCCGAGAGACATAGTCCCTCCAGCGTGTCCTGGGTCTTCCCTGGGTCCTGTGTTTGAATGAGTAAAAGAAGAAAATAGACTAAAGACCCAGCCCAACCCAACCCACCAATGGAGATTTTAAGATGCTAATTATTACATTTAGCGTTCTTTCAAGGTATTTACACAGTGTGATTAATGTATTTACCAGTAGTGACCCAGCATTATTGGGTTGTGACACAACTCTTAGATTTACTTTTTAACATTGTTTTTATTAATGTATCTATAGACATTTGGCACTGTGGCTAAAAAATATAGCAGATTTTGTCAATAACGGTTTTTGGCGTTCCCGAAGTCTATGATCCGGAAACTGAAACCAACAAATATAAGCTGATACGCCTCACTTAACACAAAAAAATATTATTATATTGTATTCATTTGAAAACAAAGAGCATGTTACTGTCACTACATCATAAGCTGTTATTCGACAAACTGTCTTCATCCAACTGTGTTTGAAAAATGCCTTAAGAACAGAAACATGATTGCAGTCAGAATGGGAGACTGGCTAACAGCACGGCCTCCAGCTGTGCCTAGAGAAGGACCGCACTTCCTAAATGTTGACCAGACAGGCAGGTAAAGCAGGAAGCTGAAAGAAGTTGGCATTAAGAAGAGGATTTTTTTCTTTAGTGTTGGTGTGTGGTGTCAGGCTTTTCACACTGACTAAATCCTTTTCAGCCCGTAGCAGGTTGTTATTATTAAGAATGCACAGGCACCCAGCTGATCTGTCATCCCGCAGAAACGTATCTTCGCTGAGAGGAAGAGCGAGGCAGTGTCGGAAATTATGAATAGTTAATCTGCTTGTTGTTGTGTTGTCTAATGTCTGGCTGGGCACAAACAATGCAGTTCCATTACCAAGCTTTAAAAGGCGTTAGATGTTTTCTAATTGAAAAGCTTTTACAAAATACAGCAAGGTGAAATAATATGGAGGAGCCAGTCTGAGATAAGAGGCTATGTTGTATTACACATTTTAAAAACATAACTCTAACACAAATGCAATTAATACAAATAATGCAACTTTTTTGCTGAGTTCAGTCAGAAATCCATGCATCACCACCAAAATGAGCAGTAGTCTCAATATTTTTGAAAACATATTCTGCAGATTGAGCTTTCCAAGTTGCAGCTCTCTCATTTCTCAGTTGCATTTGTCTCTCTCACATACAGAGTAGCACAAAAAATGAATACCAGTGTGCCATTGGAGAGAGGACTCATATAAAGTACCTGGGCATTGTGGAGAGGCCCTATGGATTGCGCTGGTGCTCATAAATATCGGAATTACTCACAAATTGCAGCAAATTGCGGCTCCATCTCCATTCATCTGCCAGTGAAATCTACTACACAGCACAGGTGCAGATACCAGGGCCCAGCTCACTAATCAGAACCACATCAGCCTCCTGCAGGGAGGCAGGAGACTAGGAACAGACTTTTTTGAATTTGCTCATTCACTGGTCAGACATAACGCTATGACCACTGACAGATGATGTATTTTTTCACTCCTGTGAATGGACTATTTTGACAGCAAAAACTAAGGACACTTCTATATGATTTTTACAGATTCTGCTATGTTTATTATGCAATCACTTGTGAATTGGTTGACGTCAGTTAATGGGTGTGAGGATGAAATAATCACATCCATGTTGTAGAGGTTACTTTGGTTGAAATAGAACGCCAAAATCGTTTGGCAAGAAGAGGGACTTTAGGCATTGGAGGAATTGTAATAACAGCAGCCACTGAACTAAACAAGAAAATGCTATATATAGAAAAACAATATCGTTTTAGCTTTATGAATGTTTAGCATAATACATCATGTTTTTTTTTTATCCTTGCTATCTGGCTAGTAATTATAAGTAACACACCAACAGCTGTGTGGACTTGAAGAGATCAGCAAGAAGCTTCTAAGAATTTAAAAGACATTTGAAAACCCTAACCTTTCCACAATCCAGCTTTCAGCATGAGGGTTAGCTAGTTGTTTTGAATACAACAACAAAGACCTTTATTATTGCCTCATCATTTACTGCTGCCTCAGAGCTGCGGCCAAGGATGAGTCTTTTCACAATGCGTTTTTGGAAGCTCAGAAATTAGGAGTGAATTAATTTGATTTATTTTATATACCTATATTATTGTAGAAATGTTATGTTAACAGATGAAAGACAAAGGCAAAGGAGTGCAAGCATTTCTAAAGTCAAAGAGGTCTTAATTATGCTGTGAAGATGCAATGCACTTGACAAAGGGGTTAAATGTCTTTTGGTTTAGACATGCTTGTGATCCGACCAAGGTTGAGGACTGTGATTGGCACGCCCTCAGCTGCTGCCTATCTGCATCCCTAGACAGCCAACATCAGCATGTCGGCCCACTGAATTATTGATCAGATATGAATGGCCTATTGGTGGAGCTTTAAGTGAAAACACTTACGCATGCGTTAAATAATAAATAGCAGTGGATTGTAGTTTATATTTGCTTTGTGGTGTGGGAGGCCCTGTCATATCATATATTTAGATATTTCCTGACAGCTTCCTTTCACACTTGTCTTAATTAGTTCCCCTGCTTTGCCAAGTCTGGACAGTTTCATTTACCCATGCCAAATCAGCACTATCTCTGCAAACTCTCTGGACTATTTGCATTTCTCTAAACCAATCTGAATGAATGAATGCTGGAGCTGATGTAGAGGGTAAAATCGTGTCTGGGGAAGAATGCTGTTTATGTTCCAACCAATGCACAAACCAACAAATAACTAAATTGGCACTTCAGGATGAAATATGCACATGGTTAGCTGGTTCTCATTTCGCTTAAGCCAAGCAGTATGAAAACCAAGGCCGTGTTTATTTTGTATTGAGAAATGCTGCAACCAAGTAAATGCAAAAGAGTCATTGTTAAAACGTTGACAAAATCAATATATTTTGCAATCACACTTTTAGATTACATCTGGGAAAATGTTTTTGTATTTTATAGACACAAAGTACTCTTCGATCTTTTAAAATATTGTGTTCTATAAAACACATTTTATTTATACACATTCAAATTTCTTCACTCGAACTACTTGTATTTACAAAGCTATTACTCTGGCACAGATGAGCTCATTCTGTTCCCTATAACTACTTATTTTTACTTTAATCTTACATTCAATCTAGAAATAATCTATTGTATTCTGCAACATATTTTTTTTCAATAAAAAACAAACACTATCCACATTTTTTTCTGTCAAACAATAAGACCAGAGAATTGTCTGAATGCTGCATTGGGAATTTTCAAAAACAATGGCGGGGACACATGGATGGATGGAGAGCGTCGCAGGAATAATGAGCCAATTTATTCCCTCTAACAAGAACACAGTGAGTTCAGGGGGAGGCTGTGTAGAGCCTGCTGCACACTTTCTCCATGCACTGACCTTCTTGCAAAGAAGAGCCACCTTTATTGACTCCGCTCAGTCTTAATAAGCCTCATATGCATGTTGTAGGTGTATGGGCTTATGCAAATCTAAGCCTGTCGTTGTTCATTTACTTGCATTTATGCACATGCATGAAAAACAATATCGGTGGCACCACACTGCATTTTGTGAGGCTATTTGGGTGTGCTTTTGCTCTCATTGCACTCAACAAATTGGCCTCGTCTTGGTAAAAAGAAAGGGTGATAATGGCATATTAAGTTACCATGAATCACAGTATTGTATTCTGTATAATGAATGGGAGAGAAGAGTGAGCTCCAGCTGGTGCAGTTTGCACAGCATGCTGTCATTTAGAAACAGCCCCTTGAGATATATTGTTTCAAAAATATAAAAGTCTAATTCGTCTCGTTTTTTTGTGTCTGAGTTGATTTGGTGCAAGTCCATAAACATTAACAACCTTGTCAACTTTGATATTTTATCAATTTTTCAAAACACTAAACACATCCATTGAACAACCATTCAATGTTTACATGGCCTCTTTTGACTGCCTTTAGCTGGCAGCACAAAAACAGATTTTCAAATCTTCTGCACATGAAGGACAGCCAAACCATACATTTGTTGATTTTCAGGATTTGCTTATTTTCTATAATCGTAAATTAATCGAAACAGGAATAAAACTTGCAATCTAAAAGAATAGTGCATTTGTGCAAAAATGCAGTCAGCCATTTTATTCGTAAATTCATGTCATAACTTGATATTTGAGGACTGTCACGACAAATAGTTTCTTAAAATAATTTTAAAAATCCTCTTTATTTTAAGTATTTTACCCTATTCAGATTTTGTTTTGTCTTTTTTTTTGTCTTCACCCTACTATATCATTCCTCGCTTCACAAAATCCTTCATGTGACTGTGAGGAGCATCACCTATTGAAGACTGGAGGAATAAATCTACCCGTGAGCAATCAATGAGCATTTCTTCCACTGCCTCTCCGGGCAAACCTGTGAGTGGGAAGCAGTGTTGACCTCTGACCCCGGTGCTGTCAGCTCTGCCTGTGCCAGGAGAAGCTGAGAAAAGACGCAACAGCGGCGCATGATTGGAGTGTCTGGCAGAGTATCACACATGAACCGCAGACTGGGTCGAGGCACGTCAAGTGCAATTGTTTTATCTGCGTCTTTTTGTTGCTGTCCGTTTAAGTTGTGCAATCAGAAAACCTGTCTATTTGTGATGCAATTCTTTGTTAAGTGAAAAAGGGAGGATTAGAGAAAGTCCATGAGTCTTCCTCAGGCAAACTGATGCTGATCTATGCAATGATGCTGCCCCAACATAACAAACAAGAGAAGACCAAAAGCAACAACACATTTTTTCTTGTCCATATTTCTTCAATAATGAATACATTGAACTGAATAAGAGAATACAAATTCAGCCACTGGTTCAATCTTTTTGCTCACCTTGCATGGATTACACTGCAAAGACATCGATTACAAATCAAATGAATATAAATAAAGATTAAATTAAAATGTATGGGTGAACCTCATCAGAATATAAACAAAATATGCCATGCAATTTCTAATGCATTAATCTAAAATCGACATTGCATGAAAACAACAAATTGATAATGACAGATAATCCAGTCATATGTCAACTTGACATGGTGACTATTTTAGGGTTGATGCCGAAAAAAAATCCCTGAATTTGATTTCACTGAGGAAGGTCTAAACACAGTGGATGCCCTGGCTAAGAAAGTCTAATGTTTCATTGTGTGTGTCATCTGTTTGTGGTGTAGTGGCTGACAGCTGACGACATGTTCCTCTGCTTTGAGCTACACGACGGCTTGTGTATATCTGACTTACCCGCCAAGTCTTCAATAACACAAAAGTAAGTGTCCAGAGACAAGAAAATGGGAAAACAGACAAAAAAGCAAAATAGCCTGTCAGCCTCACAGGAATTGTGCACTTTTTTGACTGAGGCTGTTTTTTGTGTTACAGTCCTCTTAAGCTTTTCCAATGTGTGGAAACGACACAAAAACAACACTCTGCATGCTATTGTTGAATGTGACTGCGGAGGATAAATGTGTAGGCATGTGTTTAGTCAAGGAAGTGATAAAGAAAAAAAAGAAGATTTAAATTAAAGCACAGCCTAAAAGAGAGTTGGAATGTTAATGTGCAAGATTTTTTTTTTTGCCTATAAATACTTAATACGTATTATTCTGGTAATGTTTATGATGTAAAGCCAACTGAGTTCAGTAATGGAAAAGAGACACAAACACTGTCTAATTTGTCAGAGACAAAGACAAGCAGCTAATGTTGATAATGATTGGTGTCATTGTGTTGTTTAAATATTAGGTTACTGGGCACAATGTGCCCGTCTTCTTACCCAAAAGAGCTCTCAGTCTGCCAGAAAAAGATCAATACCACTAACGTATGCTATTTAAGTTTGATCACCACAACTCTAACTAAGAAGCATGACATAATAGGACCCAAAATAAACATTTAACATTTATGCACGGTATGTTTTATTTGAGTATTCAGTACTATTGAAAAGTAAACCCAAACATTCTCCACTGTGTTTGAGAGAGATGATTGAGTATTGACCTTTGAACTGGAACACCTATGACTTAAGTACATGTCTTCATACAAAGTTAAAAGTTATTAATTTAATTTCTGAGAATTGTACTTATTTTATAATATTATCTTATAAAACTATACCACAATATGATCCCGTTCATAGTAGTGGTGGTTAATAAAATGTTCAAACCATTCATTCCTTTCCCTTTTAATAACAGTGCTGGCTTTATTGCATTCAACCAAACACCATTTTTCAACTGTGCTTGAGAATTTCTATCCTTTTTAGTATATCCATCATACCCTCTAAAATCCAATATGGCTTCTGGAGTGTGATGTGTGGACAGAGTGTTCCGCGACTGAAGAGGAGTGAAGATGAATGGGGCTACCTGCTGTGTGTCTCTACTGCTTCTCTAAGCCCTGAATAGTTCCACTGGCGCTGGGGGACTTAATTGCCACCGACTCATTGATCTGGGGGAACATGGCGGTGACTCCAGCCATAGAAAAGAAATAAAGATACTAGGGTGTGCCAGTATAGAGAAGAAAGATGGAGGGTATAAAGGGAGCTGGAGAAACACAATTACACCGTACACCGGCTAATGCACTGAGGCTTTGAACACTACAGCTATCTAGGACAGTCAAGGGTGTTTTTTAGGGAGGCTTTGGCTGTGTCGTCACATGAGCGGAAAGAAGAGACATTACAAATTTCTGGTCACCAATTTTTAAAGAATTTGGTTGTATAATACTGAGGACAACTGCACTCACTACAAATCATATTTCAATGTATAGATCGTTTACATTATAACTTGAAGTGCCTATGACAGGTCGGATTACACATTATATTTAAGTTTTTAATTGTTCTTTGTTATGTTGTTGTTGTTGTTGTTGTTCTTTGCTATGGCTAAGGCTCTGTCGCAATACTCGCACTACACACTTGACTGATGTGCGCATTTACTGAAAGTGCATAAAAATTTGTAAGTGTTCAAGGGTGCACGGGTGGTAAACATGAGAATTGGTTGGTTAAAGCAATCACAAAGCCACAGCACACTTTAGATCTAATCATTTGCACAAACAAATGAAAACAGGTTTTTGCAGTGTTGCTGATAGACAGTCACAGATTGATTTAAAATATCTTCAGTTTAACTTTTAAGACATTCTTTTCCATTGTTTCTTGTTAGCTCTCACTGCTAAATTGCAAAAGGTAGATGCGCTGCGCTCCGTTTGAAAAAATTACAATGCCTGCCTGAAGTCCCGATCCCAAGAGCACTTACTTTGTGACTTTCTGATCCAAAAATATAACACCTGGATGGTTGGAAATTAGGCGAATTAAAACTGTCTGCAAGTAGGCTAAAGTTTATTAGCATAGCCACGCAATAGTGTGTAAACTAGCATTAGCCAGCTTCTAACTACCTGAAACAAACAGCTCAGCACTCAGTCTGGAGGGATTTCTGTAAGTCCACTGGTCCCTCCTGACCACAGTAATACATTTCTGAATGTTACGGAAGAGGAATTCTTTGTCTTGAGACATTTTGTTGGCATGGCCCAGAGCGCAGAATGCATTTTCTTGTCCTCAAGATGGCAGTAGCAATGAGTGTGTCACATCACTTCAGACCCATGGATTGGGACAGGGCAAGCCCCCAGGAAGCAAGATGGTGGTCCATTCAAGTCAAGGGGGCTATAATCTGGTAGTTCTGTGGCCCACTATTAGTGTCAAGTGACATCGCTTGCGTAACCCGTGACTGCTCTGACCAATCAGAGCGAGAGCTGCTAGAGCGAAACAGCGTGAGCCGAAGCTAAAGATTTAAAACCTGTTTTTAAGAAAACTGGTGGGGTTTGTACCGGAATAAAGCTAATGACCTTAAAATAGGCAAAAATTGCCACAAAATCCGACCTTTGTGAAAGCTGTAGGTGGTCTTTTTACAAAGCGCTCTATGGGAAAAATGCTTTCTGGGTCACAGAGGATTTATTTGCTGCAGTACCAATGGACTGGCCACTGGGGTCAACACTCGACAGCTTTAAGAGCAATACCCTTTCCAGATATTTTAATAGATCCATGGGACAGGGCCTTAGATGTAATTCCACAACTGTTACCTAGCAACCATACTGTTAATAATTCAATTCAATATTTTATTGTCATTGTCATAGAAAAAAAAAAAAAAAAAAAACAGGGGCCAATAGAAAAAAAAAAAAAAAAAAAAACAGGGGCCACAATCCATATACATTACACAATAGTTATGATTTGATATATAATAATAACTGAAAAAACTTTTGTTTTGTGATTTTATTTATGATTGTTTAAACTGTACCCCGCCTAAGGCCCAAAGGCACTGGGATAGGCTCCAGTCACCCGCGACCCCTAACGGGAACAAGCAGTAGAAAAGGAATTAATGTTTAAACTGTCAGAGTGTTAGTGTATATTTTCCTTATTTTTGATTAAATATGGCCTATTGTTGACAGCTAGAGAGATTCTGTTTGAGAACTCAATACTACTTCCTGTAATTTTCTAATTTATTTTATTATTTATTTATTGTATTAGATTTTTTGTGAAAAATTGCAATTGACATGTAAATCTATGATAAATATTTACCACAGAGACTATCCCTTCAAACTAAGTAATACATAAAAACATGAGAACCTGTCATATGCACTATTGAGTCATCCAAAAAGGATATCCAAAAAACTACCAGTTACGCTGGTTTGTTAGAAGGCAGTTGAAACATTTCCCAATGTACAACAAGTGAGGGGGCTTTCTTTTTTATAGTCCACTTGCTGTAAATGTTGCAGAAAAACCTCTTACTTACCCTAGCTTTGATGACACAAATAATACACACAGTGGGGAATGCAAAGTGAATAATTTCTTTGTGGCGCAAGTGGCCACAGATTTTTCCGCTGTGCTCTCGTCTCATGCAAGTGCAAGTTTCGTGTTATGTTCTGTGCTCATTTCATAGAGTGTAGAAATGAACACAGAGTGTTTCTAGTGAAAAAGATGTTTCGCTTATGTGACTGTAAAGCTGCTTTTCTTTGCATGTTGTATACTGTTAGATAATTAATGTTATAAGAATAAAATATATAATAGTAAAAAAAAATGAAAATAATTAAAATCTTGAAAGTTGGCCATCGGCTGACCAAACTTTAAAAAAATTGGTCCATCTCTAACTTTACTGAACCTCCTGTTTTTTTTATATCCAGTGACAGCCACAATCTTTCTGCCAAGCTTTTCTATTGAATAAAGTTTCCGGACTAGGTTGGTTTAAATTAATGCAATGTATTAGTCAGTTCAATGGACTCTGCATTTACCCCTGAGTTAGACAACTTCTTGTTAGGAGTCATAGTCTAGGCATTTCACTTGTGCTTCCTGGGCTTTCTAGTTTATCCAAATATAAATGGTGTACAACAGCAATGAAGAAACATTCACTAGAGGTAACATATAACATTGTATTCTGATGCTGCATTACTTCTTATCTGAAAGTCTAAAACAATGGTTTTCAATGTTTCACTCTAAAAAATAACACCTAAGAAAATATTTAGCCGTCCGAGTACTGCTAGAGCTACCAGGACTATAACCGAACTATACTTGATCTAAACTGCTAAACCAGGTCCAAATAAGACATTATTACAGAAGTTCTAAAAAAGGACTAGCATAACACTAACTGTGTAAATCAACACATGAACTGACGGGGGGAGCCCATGTACCACCAGAGCAGGCTTGTCGTACTATAGTACCATAGTTTGAGAATGACTGCTCTAAAAGAAAGGAATGATATCTGTAGATTAAAACTCATCAGGTGCGGAGTTTTCAAATCCTGTATTATATTCTATGTTAGAGAATGATCCGATCCCTAGAACTGTGCGACAAGTCTTGCTAAAACACACTATGTATCTAAAGAAGAAAAAAGTTATTAAAGAAGCGGGAACTTTCGCGTGGCAATCAATAGGTTCTTTATAATACTAAAAATAGAAATATGGATAAAAAGCTTTTAAATTGCATACTGGGCTCCAAGATACTATACTAGACTTCTTACTTTTCTTCACAATGTGGAGAGGGCTTATTTTCCTCATACAGAGATCAGAATCAGAATCAGAAAGAGTTTATTGCAGTCAATGAACAAAATTCAAAAACATAGGAACTTGTCTCGGCCTTAAGGTGCAACATAAAACACTGAGTAATAATAAAACAACATATATTCAATCAAAAAAGGGCATGCATTAGGAAACAGTTTAAAATTACTATACAATAAAAATAAAAATAGGCATTTCTATGTACACAAGTTTACAGTTATGTTTAAAGTTATAGTGCAAAAGTGACAGTGCAGTGAGTGGTTTGAATACTGCAGTTAAAGTGACAGGTGTTTTGAAGTGGTTCATGAGTCACAGCAGAGGGAAAGAAACTATTCTTGGGGGGAGGTTTGGTCCGGATGGACCGTAGCCTCCTGCCTGAGGGGAGTGGTTCAAACAGACCATGTCCAGGGTGAGAAGGGTCAGCTGTGATCCGACCTGCTCGTCCCAGAGCCCTGGAGACGTACAGGTCCTGCAGAGATGGAAGTCTGCAGCCGATCACCTTCTCAGCAGAGCGCACAATGCGCTGTAGTCTCTGTTTTGTCCCTGGCTGTGGCTCCAGCGTACCACACGTACCATACAGAGATGCTGGCAGCCTGTCAAATCTCCAACTTCCAAATTAGTCTACTCCCTTGCACTTATATACACACCTTTGGTTTAAAATGACTATATACTGCGCACTTGTTTCATATATAACTGTCCCTATAATCACATGACCTACATATATAGTAAAGAGTTAATTGTATATAGACTCTATATGTGTAGGCTGCACCAGTTATATGCGGTTCTTAAAAGCGGTTATTGGAATTGCTACTTTTTATTTTTTATTTTTTGCTGAGTTTTGAACCATATAAGTGACAGAGTGACAAAGGAATAGGAGTTTGTCTTGCCTTTTCCCCTTGTGGCAGCAGCGAGTGTATCTTTAATAAGGCAGCATGTGAAATCACAGCAGCTGCAGGCAGAGAGGACAACTTCCAGGCAGAACAGACACACGGGTCTCATTGTGTGCCCCTGTCCCGCACCAGCGCTTCTTGGAAAAAAACGGAAGATTGCAGAAAATATGACAACCCTGAAGCCTCACAAGAAGAAAGTGCATATCCAAGTGGTTTAGGGACAAAATAAATATTACAATTTAACAATGGGGTAGTATTGGCTTGAGGGGGTTTAGCTTGATGTTTTTATTTTTTATTGTTTTATTCAAAGTAAATGTACAGTATTTTTTTTATTATTATGATTATGATTATTATGAATAATAATAATTTATTTGAACTGAGACAGTGCACATTAATCAACATTTCTGTAAATGTGCCAGTATTAGCTGTAGTTTAGCTTGTTTCCAACCGTAGTCCCAGGCAATATACAAAACATACATTTACATTATATAAAGGTACAATTAGGATTAGTAGAAAAATAAAAAAGACATGTGGGGTTGGCATCATGAAAATGTACCATGTTTTCCCAATTTAACTGTTTGTATTTGACCAAAATACTGCAATGATGATGACGAAAATGTTTCATGTCAAGGAGCTTGTGTGTAGACGGAATGGATTGGCTTTAGTGTTGCCCTGTGACCAGCTGGTGACACAATAGGTTAGATCATTGCATGGAAAAATAGTTTGGCCACTTCTTGGTTTAGACTGTGCCTAATTGGCCTAAAATTGGCAAAATGTTGCTTTACTGTTTGGGTAACTTTTTTTTTACATGTTCCTTAAATGCAAGATTAGAATCTAGAATAATTCCTAAATATTTATATTGAGTCACTTTATTAATCTTCTCACCTACAACGTATACATCAGGATTTGGTGAATTTGAGGTTTGTTTTGTGAAGAACATGCATTATGTTTTTTAACATTTAAATGCAGACAGGAATTAAAAAGCCATTTAGAAATATGTACCATCATTTCAGAAAGTTTTTTTTGCTGCTTCTTCTTTATTTTTCGTACAACAGTGTCGTCTGCGTACATTTGCATAGCACATCCAGAACGCACAGACGGCATGTCATTGACGTACAGGCTGAATAAGAGAGGCCCCAGGATTGAGCCCTGGGGCACACCAACATTATATGCCAGATGGGATGACAGCATATTCTTTACTCACTACTGCTTGTGTTCTGTGATCTAAATATGATTTCATCCAGTTTACAGCATTGTGTGAGAAGTTGAACAGTGACAATTTTGAGATAAGAACATGATGAATGATGATGTCGAAGGCCTTTTTTAAGTCCAGGAAAACTGCATCAACTACAACCCCTTTGTCCAGTTTAAATGTAACACATTGTAACACATGGAAACAGGTTGCAGTGTCGGTGGAATGGTTGGCTCTGAAGCCAAACTGCATGGGGTGTAGTCCGTATGGCGAGTTGTTAAGATGGGCCACTAGCTGGTCTGCTATAGACCTCTCAGCAATTTTTGACACCACCGGAAGAATTATGGCAACCTGTTTCATTATGATAGTGAATACATCCAAAATAGGCACTTATTATTATTATTATTATTATTATTATTATTATTATTATTATTATTATTATTATTATTATTATTATTATTATTATTATTATTATTATTATTATTATTATAGAATAACATTTGAATTAAGATCATGGTCAGAATGATTGTGAAGTGTAGAACCTAGTAGTAACAAACATTTATATATTGAGAGGTAGCGGAACAATTACAGTTTTGATAGCGGTGAAAGAAACTGTGTGGGAGGAATCAACTGCGAGCTGTTTAAGCAGTGAATTTAACTTACTCTCACAATATTATAGTTGTATGTAAATCCAATCAAACAAATATTTCCCTCTGAAAAGCCTGATTCATAGAAGGTGGATGTCACTGTTATGACATGTGACTGAGTAGGCCTGAATACTGTAATCATGAGTGGTTGATTTATTTTGACTTGTTTGGCTTGGCTCTGATGTGTATTTGTTGAAATGGAGGCAGATTCATTTGTGTTCTCATGACAGCAGGATGAGTGCAGGATGAGCGCTCCTATTGTACTTAAGTACCAGGATGTGTCATTATTGAGATTAGCCAATACTGTATTGGTCCAAAATACTATCATATACTATATAGTAATTCGCTGTAGTAGTCTTATGAGATGGAGTCCATTCATTCAGATACAGCTACAGCCTGGAGCGTTATTTGAAATTATACCATAACACCTCCACTGCACTCTCACTGTCTGACCTCAAGCATCTGCTGGAGAAGTGACAGGAGCAAGAGATAAGTCACAAAAACAAGGCAATGATCCATAACATGCTCATCTTTATATTTCTCCTGCCTTTGCCCAAAGCATTTTTTAAGAACATAAGCCTAATTTTCTATATTCTCCAGCTGGCTTTATACGCTTGAGTAAGACTATTTGCATTTTTGTTTTTTCTCTGTGCGTTGGTTGTTTTCTTCATGTTTTTGTACAGAAACAAGCTCCAATCATATATTGGGCACAAACTTATTTGCATTACTTATTAAATTGATGAGAATTTCACAATAAACTGTGGGGGAGAGGTGGTCTCATTTTGGACCATAGTCTGGTTCTGTGTAAAAACAATAGTTACATTTTATTTATTTTTTTACCAAATCAAGAAAATGACACAGGTTTGAGCATGCACAGATGAGCAAACGAGAGGACGGAGAGAGGCAGAGCCTAAAATGCATACAAATATGCATTAAATGCATGTTGTGCTATTAAAGCAGAACTGAGAAACATTTTCCACTTTATTGTCTTTTTAAGACCCTGTGATGGTTGAATATGTACTTTCGGGGTGTTTGAAGGGCCCATCCTCGCCCCCTGCTGTCTCTTGGCAGAAATCAGCCTTGCAACAATTGCCAACATCGACCCGAAGACAACTCGGCTGAGAAACCCTGGCTCTTTCTTTTATAATTAAACGTTTTTGATTATACTTTCTTATTATGACTAAGAAAGTAATAAAACAAATGTTTAAAAAAAAAAAAAAATCTTTTGCGTCTCCCCCTGCAGCTTGATAACTTGTTTATTTATTTGATCAGGACAGTGCATGTTAATAAACATACATGAAATGTATACTGTAAACACGTCGAGTCACATACAAAAACATTTCACATTGCCAAACAAAAAAAAAGAGCCAGGGTTTTTCAGCTGCATTGTCTTCGGCAAATGTGTCAAGGCTGGTCTTCTGCCCAGCGACAGCAGGGGGTGACCACGGACACTTCCTTAAATACATATTTAACCATCACAGGGACTTACAAAGATGTGAAAATGATGAAAGGTGAAAATGCTACTTAGTTCTACTTTAAAATAACTTTGAAACAACATAATGAGTGCCATTACATAAGAGTGCATTATTTTTTTTATTCTCTGTACAGTGTCCTTGGGTGTTCTGAAAGGCGCTTTTAAATAAAATGTATTATTATTATTATTATTATGGTTAATAATCAAAACATTGTCCACATTATATTCTCTACATTCTCAAGGCATGTGCCCATGTTATGACGACAGTAAAGACATCTTCACTTAAAGTCAGGTGGTTCTAATGGACTTGGTGTGAAACCAAAAGTCCAGGGATCAAACTATGATTAAAAAAAAGTATATTCATGACAGCAGTATTCATCTCACAAAAAAATATTTGAATTTGATTCTAAATAGCCACGGTTTGCTTCTGTGGGGTAAAGTCTTGGAGGTTCAGCAGTGTTCATGCTGCTAGAGTTGGGCTGATTGCATGAATGAATGTTGGCAGATGGGCCTCTCTGAATGATGGGTTAAATGACAGCCTCAAGAGCGTCTGTCATCACAGGACCTCAGACTGGAGGTGGGTCTGCCATCTGGGCATGGGGCACATGCAGGGCTTTCCTGTTTTATTCACCATAACACGCTTTTTAGTAATTTTCTAATAGGGATTTGAAATGAGAAAAAAATACTACAAATTTTCTGTCCTATTTTTGTTCTATTGCTTTGCAAGATTTATCACATCTTAGTAGCAACATGTTGTAGGTCTGTGCTACCACATCACAGCCCTACACCCATCTTCTATTCAGTGTCTGTATTTGTGAAAGGGTTGTGTGAAAGCCTCTTTCTGTGTCTAATCCAAGAGGGGCTCTGTGATCTCATGACCAAAGCCTTACAGTGGGCAGATCCCTGTGCTTCCTTTAATACCATATGACAGTGTATTTCTGCCTGCTGTGTACGTTCTCTGTGTGTTCGCACTTTAGAAGTTTGGAATAAAAATATCTCCCATTATTAATAACAGGGTCTAGTCACTTTTAAGTGGGAGCCAGCAAAACCTTTCTCGTTTTTCAAATATTAAGAGTTTAAGGGCACAACAGAAGCTGAGCAACTATGTGGTAACTAATGCCCCAAAAGAACACATGTAAACTTAATTACTATGAACCAAGTAACCAGTGGGTGGTCACTGTTGAGTTCCATTGAGGGGCAGAAGACTTCATTCTCCAACAGGCCCATACAGCACCTTAGCTGAGATGTTGAACATCTTTGCACTGTATCTCCTTAACCCATATTTTGTAAATAGCCAATATATTTTTTATATTTACTTTGCTTTCATTGCTACTCTAAATTTCAAATTGTATTACCATATATTTTTGTTCTTTTGTTCTTTTATTGGGTGAGTTGTGTCTGAGCTAAAGTTATAACCATTCTCGATGTATAGTTGTATGCCATACTGTGGAATATCATAGCTAAAGGAACAACATTTCTATGCAAACAAACTGGAGAAGGCTCCTCCAGGCCAAGTACAAGTCAGATTTTTTTGAAATGTAAGTACACTCACAGTAAGGACACAGTTTTTTATAATTGTTTGTAGAATAAAGCACTCCAAAATAAAAATGAAAAAGTTGATTATATTCTGATCATATACACGTTCACATGGTTCTTCTTAATTGTATAATTTAAGAACATTCTTAACAATTTGAGAATTCAGCCCAAATACTTGGCCATTTTTTCCCAATATTATTGAGTGCCAGTATTTTTAAGTATGAATCGCCTCAATCTGCTTGTGTTCACAGAGCATGCTGCTCTGTGTTCCTTTTGCCTGCTCAGAGCTGGGGAAGAAAGCCTTTGTCCACTCAGCTTCTTTTGCTTGGAATACATTGCAGAAAGATTGGAAAGTGACTGAGGTCTTGTCCTTAAATGCCTTTAAAACCAGGCTGAAAACATTAGGGACTTCCTCAATAATGTGCAATTGTTTCCTATTATTATTATTATTATTATTATTATTATTATTATTATTATTATTATTATTATTATTATTATTATTATTATTATTATTATTATTATTATTATTATTATTATTATTATTATGTTGTAACTATGCGCACTTTGCTTCCTCTTGGCCAGGAGTCCCTTGGAAAAAAGGTTTTTAATCTCAATGGGACTCTCCAGGTTAAATAAATGTAAAAAAAAAAGAAAAAGAAAGTGACAAGATAAGATTCCGCTAAAAAAAGGGAGCAAATGGCTTAGGGTTAATCAAAAACCTGAAAGTAATGGCACCATGACATCAATACGGAAACCTTGACTGATGAAAATAAGGCCCTGTTTCCCATCCTAATCACAGAAAAGTGGTTCTAATATAAAATTCACCCTCACAATTTTTCTGCAGCCCTAACTTTTCTGTGTTTTGAAATGCAACGTTTAAGCACGCACTACTTCTGTGGAAATATTCAATTTCAAGTATTATAATTTTCAAAACATGCTTCAGCCGTCAAGTAAAAAAAAAAATCATGCAAATATATTCAAGATGTTGTTGTCGTGTTGGAAGATATTAGCTTGTTTAGTGGTGTATAAATCAGAATAAAAAGTGTGTGTGAACCATAGTTGTAGGGATTTAGCTAAATAGAACAATTCAAGATTAAAAGTAAGGAAACAAAGTTGGACTGAATCTATTATAGCCGTTTGGAGAATCAACAAAAGTTTAATGTGTAATTGTGGAAGCTAACAAAAGGAGAATTGCATTTAGAGATATTGATTGAAACGTTAATGCTCCAATGATTAATGAAATTGAGTGCTGCTCAAAAGAGAAAGGGTTTCTAAGGAAGTACTGAAACAGACCTGGAGTAAACTCTGAGCAACAACAACTCATGAGTGAAATGTTTGCTGTCTATTGTGCAAGTAAATTCAATTTTGGTAAATTGCAAAACTATATAATGTGTGCAAAGCATGCAGCTAAACACACACAATCCAAAGGCAAACACAGAATTTAGCTATAAATTACACAATGTCATAATGTATGTAAACATGACAAATTCAAAATAAATTAAATTCAGGATAATGCTCTAGTCAAGTCATTAGAGACACAGGAGGACCCAAGGAATGCAATGTCTGGATCCTGAATAACCTGACATTAATACAGTATTTTTAGTTTGATCACCAGTAACAACTAAACACAGTGCTGTATGAGAGACATACCAGGAGGAGCGTTCACTGGAGGTTCAAGTGGCTTGCTAAAACAACAACCTGTTAGCACTAAACGCTTAACAGTTAATGGACAACACTGTTGACCACACAACTCACTTACATTTCCCACAACAGTTTGCCTCGCCGCCAGACAATACACCTTTACACAGAAAATGCCTACAAATACTTTATTTAAGACTCTCACTTTAAATTTATGGATTATGGATTATGTATGTATATGTATGTATGTGAAGATGTTGTTTGTTGTTGTTGTTATGCCTTTGTGCAGCTGTCTCTTGACCAGGACACTCATGCAATAAGTGTTTATCCTGACTGATTTTGAAGAGTTTTTTTATGAGAGTTTTTTTATAAGAGCTTTCTTTTTCTAAGTTATCTGTTTTTATTATCATACTGTGCATAATCTGTTTCTGTACCCTTTGTTGCAACAGTGGAATTTCCCCATTGTTGGACAAATAAAGGTGATTTATCTTATCTTAAATACGGTGTATGACATTGACGCAGTTACATGTGCACCTTCAGAGCCAAAGTGGGGGAAGAGTGACAAAGGATAGGACTACACGAATAAAGTAACTGTAACAATGAAGTAACTGAAAGTACTTCAAAGGGACATTGCACCTCAATTCAGATACCAGTTCATGTTTTTATAAAGAATACCAGCTGTCCAAGTCAAAGCCTTGAACTCAACATGACACTCATTTACATCAAAATGAATGGTTTCTGCATTTTTTTAATACAAGGCAAAATGTAGAATTGTGATGGGCCATCTGGAAAACTGGGTTAGCTTCTTTGGGACAGCATTAAACCTACATTACATGCAGATACGTCCTGTCAGCTCTGCCGCCCAGGTGTCTAATAGATTTGATAGTGACAGTGGAATTGCCTTGGCCTACTTTTATACTCTTATTATGGGCCCCTTTGGGACAGATTATTCAGCAGCGTGTTGGTTTTTCACAGTGATACGCACAGCATGTTTCGTTCTACTCCTTTTCTCTGGTCACTGTGTCAACTTGCTTATTAGTCTGCGCAAATAAGAAATGAGAGGCAACTTGTGGCATGACTTTAGGGGAAACTCTGGTTGTGCTAAAAGCGGCACTAACTCTCCACAATAGCATTACCAGCTTTTATCATAAGTGATGAAACATGACACAAATAAAAGTACAAAATTGATTGTGCAATTTTTTATTTTTTTTTACCAGCAACACCAAGCAAGCAAAATTAAATGAAATTGTGTTTTAAGCTTTAGTCATCATACCAATATACTGAACTTAATGTTATTTTCTTTCACTGTGCCAAATCATGTTGTAGCTATTTTAACATAGGTTCAACATGGATGTCTTCCTGACAAAGCCCTTTCCATTCCATTAAGTAACAGTATTACTGTGGGTAAATCGTATTCAAGATGTCACAACGTGTGTAACAGCAAATGTATGTGATGTGAGTACCTGTATTTGTAATATAGATTAGTCTGGCCGGAGCCGAGAATACAGCTACAGGGAACATGAATCCATTTTCCATTTGTGCCTTGAAACTAATCGATGATGGGATGACAAGACAACTTCACACACACAATGAGCATTGCAGTTTCAGAGAGAGGGCTCATTCACATTCACCCAGTTAAATTCTGGCCTCTCCATAGTCCTGTCATGTTCCAGTGCCGTTCTGCTGGAAGATCGAAGGGCTGTGCTCTGTAATGGCCTCAGGTCAAAACAAAGACCTACATATCTATTAATTCACATAAACTGGGAAAATGCCACATGGGAAGAAAACATTTCTAGCTACTCCACAGTGGTAAGGCAAAGATCAGGTAGGTAAACAGACTAATCTTAATTCACTTAATTCATCAATTCATCTTTTATTGTACGGCTATATGTATGGCTTCATGTTTAAGCACAAGTGTTTGCTGATGCTATTTCCACCCTTGTATGCATGTCCATGACCTTCATCTTCACCAACAGTGCGTTCCCACAGAAATAGATTTCAAGCTCCATTTACTCCAGTTTGATCCTGGGCAAAGAGGTTTTTAGGTTCCAACATATCTCAAATAAATATAACTGGTTTGCTCATGTAAAAAAAGCTAGAGTTGGGGTAATATTGCATCTATAGAAAGTTCAAAATAGATATGATCCTTGTGTTCCATTGATATTCTTGTGGTCATGATAATGCCAGTCTGGGGTTGAAAAGATAAACTGCAGATAGCGAAATGTATCAATACTGGTGGTCAAATTGTCACTGTCTATTGTACACTTCAGTATATTATGGACTGTTGATCATAAAACATGTGAACAACACCATGCATGTGTTCTAGTGAAAGATCACTTTGTCTACTGTCATTGTCATTTGATGTAATGTCACTGCACATCTACATTTCAAATTATACATTCATTCTATTGGAGGACGAATGGCGGTAGCCTGTTACAGCTAATGGGGCTCCTATTGGTTGTTTTCAGATTCTAGAAAGCGATGATGTCATACTACCAACGACACACATTTTTCCTATTGATAACATTTTACTTTCATAAGAAAGAAAGAAAGGTAAATTTACAAAATGCTAAAACGAATAGTTTATATTAGTGATTAGACCCTATAACTCACTATGTTAACAAAAATCAGCATGTTGATGATAATAGTTTTAGCTTCCCCTCCAACTGTATTAAATGTTAATGTCCGATAGAATGTTGTAATGCCATCTGAAACCCAACGAAATAAACTAATAGGGAAACCACAAACGGATATAGAAAATAAATGATAGATCCACTAAAACTAACACAAACAAAGAGTGTACTATTTTCCTCTCTAGTACTTTAAGTTAAAGGTTTCTTGTCTTGCAGTGATACTAATCAACAAACAAATCAAGTAATCAAGTTCTAATCTAAAAGAAAGCACCTCAAAAATGTCTTACAGTAAATGTGTTATCCACGCATGTACGCCACGCATTCTCATGTGCTTGTAGTCTTGCCTCCCACTGGTGTCTAATGACCACAATATGTACGTTTGTTAAGAGATAATGACGAATGTGTACCAGACTTTTTACTTGCTTGTACATTGCTATTATTTAATTACTGCATTTCCTAAACCATCAGAATTTTTGCTACAACTAAATCATATAGTTCTGTAGCAAGAATGATTTAATCAAAAATAATGTTACAGACGCAGAGATGGACAGATTTACTCTTCTAAGAAATTGTAATTTTCAGAGTCTGACACCATACTCTGGTGCGAGTAAAAGTTTGTTATCCTCTTCCCACTTTGAAAGTTTCAAAAGTGAACAACATTGAATACTTTGAACTTTTACACCTTATCTTCCGATACAATTTGTTTTGTATCTATTCTTTGAAAATACCAGAATCTGTGCACTATTTAATGCTTTGTTTGTCCAATTACATTAACTCAAATCCTAAATCGTAATTAAATACATTTATCATAAAAAACTGTCACTAAGTCCTCGTGTAGAAGTAATTCTTTACTCTTACTTGAGTAATTATTTGGGCCATTACTTTGAACTTCTGTATCATATGTCAGTGAAAAGAGAACTGCGAAATATAGATAAGATACAGAAGTTCTTTACCTTGGAATCACTCATGAGACAACATTTACTGATGTTTCTTCACACAATAATAGCATTTAAACATTGAAATCAGGACGAATGATTGTGTACGTCAAACACTTACCAAGCCAGTGTTCTCCAGTGATCTTCCCAAAACCTTCCCTGTAGGACTCCCATCCTCTGAAGAAGTTGACCGAGCCGTCCTCCCTGCGCTGGATCACCTGGAGAGGCAACACACAGGTCAAAGGTTTCATCAGCTTCATTTGTGTGAGTATCATCATCCTCCTCATCCTCCTCTTCCTCCTCCGCTTGCCCATGACTCACTATATCGTCCTCTCCAAATCCTACTGCTGGTTTGCTGCTGTGCTCATCTCCAGCAAAACTAAATGAACTCATAAATGCTTGCTCTTTCACGAATGAATAATGCAAACACTTTTCCCCACTAAAAAGGCAATTTGTCGGAAGCTAATAAAAGGAATCCATTAAATCTTGACTGACTTTGAATCAAATCATTGCACAATCTGCATACTTAATTGAAATCCCAGAAAAAGGGGAAATATATTCACAGTACAATAATCCTAAATGCAGACAAAGAGATTAAATGCATGCCTTTTCTTGTTGGTGGGAATTGGGGGAGCATGATAAAGCATTGATGTAGGGATATTAAGTGAGGGGCCACGAAACACTTTCAATGATAGAAACAGAGAATATATATAATAAAACCGGAGGAGTCATCTCTTAGTACATTAAGACACATATGGCAAAAAGATTTAGGCATTGAATTTCCGGATGAGCATTGGAATAATATTTGTAAAACATTTTTCAAAATTGTCAAGCAACAGAATAATGGAACAAAATTAAAACATTTAAGCATAGAGTGTACTCCTCTAAGAATGAGTAAAATGTATCCCAGTATGTCCACTAAATACACTAGAAAATGAAGGCCTTTTTGGAACTCAATACATGACTTTACAACAAAAATGATCAAAAGGCCCTTTAAAAAAAATCCTCTATAAGATGCCTCTTTGGTGTAGAGTATGATTTGGAAATGGACTCTCTTCTACAGAAAAAATTGGAGATAATATCATATTTAGCTAAACAATGTATAATTGGAACAAAGATAATCCTCCAACATTTGCCAGATTGTCATATACCAATCTGTGGAGATGCCTTCACACAAATGTAAAATAGGTCATTCAAACTCATAATAACAAACACATAACTGAATCTAAATAACAATGAAATTAAAAACGGTATTAATATTTCATAATGTGCATAAATAATAATAGTGATCTGGAGGTTGGGTTACATATATATATATATATATATATATATATATATATATATATATATATACACACACATATATATACACACACACACACACACACACACACACAGATATGGCGATGTATTAAAAAAGAAACTGAGAATATTTGCATAAAGCTCATCTATTTTTGATATTCTTCTGCATAGCCAAACAGATCTGTATTAATTCTCAGCATTAAACATGTCGTCCACTGAAAATGCTGACAAAATGTTCAGCTCAAGATGAATCAAAAATGGGAAGAATTTTTGTGAGGGGAAATGGACTTGCAGTATAAAGTCTCCTCTCTATTATGGAAATGAGAGTTTTGTTCATCATTCTTGATCTCCAAATGCACCATCAGAGGCCAGATGGCACCTGTCATAGTGGCACTTATGAGATGCCACCCCAAAATGTCTCCAGACTCAACAGTTTCAACTCCATAACCATTCTCATTACAAAATCCGGCATCATGATCATGGTCACATTATCATCAAGTCTGCACAGATTTCCTCATCTTGTCCTTAAAATGAAGATTGTTATTTGCAGTGATTTGTAGCTCAAATGTTTGTCACAGATGTGACCATTCAACCTTTTCAATCCCAAGTCTGAATTTATTGCTCCATGGTCTAACAAAATTGCCAGTGTGTAAGGCTGGACATATATATGGTCAAAGCACTTTGTACAAAATAAAACAAAGAGGATTTGAAGCTTTACTCTTTGTGCAGCCAGAAACCTAGTTTACTTCACCTTGTCTAAAAACGATCACATTCTATTTACATGAAACATTGACTTAATCTCATTTCATGGCTACTGGACTTTTTTATGCAAATTTGCGATTCTTTTGGTAACGCTAAAAGTACCGGCAACAAAGCCAATATGTTTATATCCTTTCCAGTGAAGGTACAGCTAGGCTACAATAGAGCGCTTCAAACAAATGTTTACTCATAACACATCAAGCTCAAGAAACAGATATGGTTTTTAAGGAGCTCATTCTTAACCAGGGGGAATTATTTGACTAGCGCTGTATATCTCCAGAGAAGAAAAATCCACACACCCTCTGACCTTTGAGGTCAGCCAACAATTAAATCTCAGAGAGGCTAACCATTCTCACAAGGATGCCCCACAGAGGCAGGAGGGCCAGAGCAGAGTTAACTCTAATCTGAAGTGAACTGCCACTGCTAATCTGTCAGTACTCTGCGGAGCTTCATCCAAGCACAGAGCATGAGTGCAGCAGGTGCACAGAGGAGCACAGTGAGGCACACGTCCTCTGTCACGCTGTCTGGGGCGCACACGGGCTTCAGGTGGCTATTCAACTGAGAGAAAATCTCCTTCTACTTCTGCCAACCCTAATACCGCATTTTAGTGACATGCCCAGCTGTAAAAATGTCACAATGGAAAACACACTATATCATCTAAACTGCAAATGATTTAAATGCAAATGTACATTTAAAGATGTCACCAAGGTGCAACAAAGAGTATACAAATGTGTTGGTAAAAAGATGGTTGTGACACACATGAAATAAAGGTGGCATACATTAGTTTCAGAAAAATCTAAATAGAGATTTTGCATTCTGTGGACCTCTGTTTAATCAATAAGACAAATGACCTTCTCTGGCAGTGGCTGTCACTGGTCACAGACCCAAACAGCAAAGTGCAGCTTGACAGTTCCTGACCTTGACAGCAAAAGTTTGATGTGGTGTCTGCCCGGTGGCCATGCAGCCAAAGAAAGGATTTTCCAGGACATATGTAGAAGCCCTGTCTGTCTGACTTTGTTTGTGTGCACATGCAGGCCATGGGTTGGTGAGCTCGGTGACACAGACAGTTTTAATGGCCTAATTTGCAGCAGCAATCCAGACTAACATCATCAGATATGATTTGTTATTATATTGTTTACTATTATTTTATTATTAGTGCTGGTGGAACTAAAATAATATCAGATTAAAGATGGACCTACCGGTCAACATGCGCAACATTTTCCTGAGGGCAGAGAACAAAATATAAGACTTTAGACTGACAAGCCAATAAGGCTTGCCATATCTATCACCATTGTGAATAAAAAATAAAAATGTTTTCCCTCCTACCATGATGATCTATATGTATTCAATGCCCTTCTGGAAAAAACCTTCTTCCCAGCACAAAAAGTCAACAAATTGACCCAAACTATGATTCTCAGATGCCGGGTAAGAGCATCTCTAAAACCACTGCTCCTGTGAGCTATTCTTGGTAAGTGATTACATCAATAGCAATGGAAGAAGCAATGGTGATTTGGCTGTTCACATGGAGAGCAAAAGTACTTCTGTGTGGTTAAAAATGCAGTTTGATTTGTGTATTGAAAAAGAAAAGGTGCTGTTTACATCAACTTCATTTCTAAAGCTGCCCCTTTCGCCATTGTATATACTCGTCAGATAATTCTGTAATCCAATGTGTTACAGCAAATTAAAGATCTATTGTACATTGACACATATACTGAGAAAATCTACATTATTTACCGCACCATGTTGTGCACCTGGTGACGTAGATCAAAATAACTCTCACAGCTTCACTGTGGTTTGGGTACTGTAAAACTGTCATCAAGTATTTCAGAAAGAATGCCAGCATCTGTGTCGTAAACCATAAGCAGACATTTTGTTTGATTTATTTGGACTTCAACTTCATTTCATTCTCACACTTTACCAACACTTTCTCTGTATTGCAGTGTTTCTTACTTTTGCAGCTCACAGGTAATTAATTCTTTATACAAGTATGCTCCACAAAGCCTAAACAACCCACTTCTCTGAGGATCCTGTCGACCACCGCCTTTTCCACCAAAGCAGGATTTATTTACGAATGGAAAGCATCAGAAGGATTTGCAAGAATGTGAAATTGTCTTTGCTGTTTTGTGAAATTGATGTTTGTTGGCTTTAAATGAATAGTTTTGAATGAGGTTTTAAATTTGTCTTTAACAGCAACAGTATGTCCCAGTAACTCAACACGAACAAAATGACCGTGGTTTCAAAATAAATGTAGATGACAAGACCATTACATTTGTTTAAAACAAAATAAGACACAGATAGACATTTTGATAGAACAGCCAGGATGTATTTGTACCATTTAGCTGATAATTATTATTGATATGCAATGTGTATTTTAAAGACCAGTGCAATTACAAAATATGAGGTTCCTTATCTCCAATATTATTGCCAAAAATGAAGACATTATTCTCAAAACTGAGCGCAGAATTCTAAATGTTCCTGGGGGGGTGAACCCTAAGACCCCTCATACATTGGTTATAGACTATATTATTAGGTCCACAACTGGAACAGTGGATTTCAGAGACTAATCAACCATTTCAAAAATCACCCCACCCTCTATATTTTTTAACAAATTGCAAAAATACAATTAATATGCAATCTGGCCAGGCATATCCTACACCAGTATCAGTTCAAACATGTCACAGTGATGTCCTGCATGAGGAGATACGCAATAGCATCATGGCATCACGAGCTGATGTATATAGCCAAAAGAATGTCTGCGTTTTTCTCAAATAAGGAGGTGGGAAAGGAGGGAATGCATTCAAGTTAGAATCAGCACACTAAAGGTGTGACAGTGGCTCACATAGTAGATCGTTTTTTTTCACACCTTCTGATGTCACATGTTATTTAGCTTGGTTGCCATGTCTAATTTGTGTTTTATTTTTATTTTTATGCAGTGTTAGTTGAACAAGTTACAAGCTGTTAGCTATTATTCATTCTTGCTTCATGTTTATAGGTGCCATTTTAAGTACTTTTGTCTATTCAAAAGATTTTATTTTTTTTTACACATCTGACTGGAAAAAGGGTCATTTCTTCTTGCAGCTGGTCAACAGGACTCTAACTTCACATATGAGATTAAATTACAGCAAACACCACAAAAGTGTATCTGAAACTATGTGTAAACATTTGTTACAGGTTAAATCCGACTCTATTCTGTTTTGTTGTTAGAAACATTTGTATAACGTTTACATTTCTACAGCTAGGTTTTTTCTTATGAGTTAGCAGGAAGATGCATCTAAAGACAGTTCAAACTTTAGTTGAGAATACAATGTTTGTGATTTTCACCCAACAGCAAAGCCAGTGCCACAAACACCATCACCTTACTGTAGTACAACGTAGCAGTATTTATTAAAGTTTTTTAAAGCACAACATACGGTTTTCATTTTTGTCCACAGTGTAGTGTTGTCAAAATGCCTTCAAAAATGTTTTTTTTTTTCAGAGGCAAAAACTTTTACACTCTGCATTGTGGAGTACAATATAGCCAGAGTCCAGACTTTTAAACAACAGTGAGATGCAGTTCAGATAAAACACCTTTGAGTAACACAGGGCAACTTTTGCTTGTGTTAGCAGCGGCGCTATGGATTTACCATTGACAGATAAAGGCTTGTTGTGTTTTCCCCTCGACAATCAAAGCAGCCCTGCCCTTGCCGCCTTCCACTGGCAAAAGCCTTACTTACACCCTCTATCCTCACCTTCCTCCAGGTCAATCCAGGTTGCTTCTAGAATAATACACATAAACCAATTTCAGGCATTACAAGGACAGCTTCACAATGGCAGCCAAGTCGCTTAACAATCTGATCTCTAATGGCTAGCTCTTGCAGCACATGCTAAAAGGCACCATCGCATTAAACTGCCCGTAATCTCAGCAGTAGATGAAGGCTACTTAACATGCCGCCTTAAGCTCATCAGCAGGCTTTCTGTCAACTTCGGGGGCCCACAGTGCACACAGACGGACGCAGACCAGAACACAGGGGGAAGGGCAAAGCAGGAGCACCGTCACAGGCACTTTGAAGCTGATTTGGAGAAGATTTACAATTTGGCATGTGGCTGTGTGGAAAACAGGAGATGTGCCAATAACGTGTTAGCTGTTGGCATGTACTTACTGCGAACACACTTTGTTTATATGTTGGGAGGGCTGGCAGCAGATGCCATGGTTCCAACGGCTCTATACCGCTCTAAGTGAACATGATTGGGAACATCTTCAGAGAGGAATTAACGCATCAGAACACAGTCAGGAATAATCAGACATTTAATACAGCAGAGACAAATAGGCAAAGACACGGAGCAAGTGCTTCCCGAACTTTGTCTAATGGAGTATTTTTATGTTCAACTTGTGATTTAATTTAGTTAATGGTACTTCAATTGTTGGGTTTATGTCATTTGAAAGTATGGACAAATGTATACGTCTTCTGCCTGATTCTCCAACTGGACTCAATGCAATGTTTCTTGCAAAATAAATCTCTTTGGTCCCCAGAGTATATTCTAAATGAGGCAATTCCTGAAAAATAAATCAACCTTGCAACCAGTTGTGTGTGTGCCTGAAACATGCAATTTGTGGATCAAGTGCACAGGTTTATGAGAGCTAAGAACAACCAGTTTAAACTAGCCCCTATATTTTCACGTTTTGTGTTCTTTTGTCCACAGGAAAACAGAGCAATGTACTTTATTCAATTCATAGTAGAGGGAAGGAAGAAGAGATAGTTTGAAAGAGGCATGAAGGAGGCCATTTTGTGGAAAGCGAGAAACCCTCTTTGAATAGACATTGGTGGTTTAAGGTTTAATTTTCACGCTCTTTACAACAATGTCATTTCTTCTTGGTCAAGTGAGATTTCAAATATGAATTCCTAATTTAACCTGGTTTAGTCGATTTCCATTGATTTGCGTTGGTTGGTTGCTGGATATGTCTTTTTTTCTTGATTTCTTGGTGTGCGTCTGATAAACCAAGAAGTTGGCTGATTACAGTAAAGTCCCTCAGAGATTTTAAACTTATATTGTGCATGAAAGTTTAAGAGCCACTGGTAATATAACAGACAAAGCCGCCAACGCTCCAGTGCACACCTGCTTTCTATATGAGATGGATCAAAACACAGCAGCCATGGATCGCTAGCAATTTGATTACATAGTTAAGAATATTGATGATATGGTGACAAATGCAACACTGTCTGATGAAAGCTCTCATAAATCCAATGCAGTGTGCACAAGTGTTAGCGTCAAAGAGGAGCACAAACATCTGTTGGCAAATGTTTTATAATCCTATCAGAAAGACAGATGTGCTCATAACCAGGAGCTGCAAATGTGAACTGAAAAACACAGATACATAACACTTCAGTTCTGTCCTGTTTTCTACTTATACGTGTGGTTAAATCAGAGGATTACAAAACACTCCATACGATAATGTATAGATTAAGTACAGTTTTCTCTTAAATTTCTGAAATGTGTGTGTAACATATAAACATTTAGATAATATTGTGAATGTTGTTTTGAAGATGTGTAAAATTTGAAACAGAGAATAGCATTTATAGTAAAAACGCTCCAAAAAACATAAACTGTGTTACAACTCAAATAAGGGTATGAGGTGATATTTATGCACTTTTGTGATTCATTTGACTGACATTTCAAATGTCTGATAATTAAACCTAAACTAATAAGTTTAAAGACATGTTTTCACACATTTCTGTTGTATTTACATATGGTCGTCTGACTATCGTTAGGATCCTCAAAAAAATGAAAAAAATACATTAAAAATATATACATTTTGTCAATATCGCCCACAATATCTTTTCATTTATATATATCATTTTTCAGAATCAGAAAGAGGTTTATTACCATTGTCAGTGAACAAAATTCACAAACTAGGAACTTGCTTTGGCATTAAGGTGCAACATAAAACAATGAATAATAATAACAACAATGAATACATTTTGTATGAATACAGAAATAAACAGTCCAATTTGTTTCAATGAATAAGAACTTTGTAATATTTTGGTCCTTTTTCTTTGGCCTGAAAATAATAGATCAAGCTCCATTTGCTGCATTGAAGAGAAGTGACTTTAATAACCGATACAATAATACTTCAGAAATGACATCCTCTGTTCATTGCTCAAAGTCCAATTACTGTGCATTTTACATGTAAATGCTTAGCTTGTTCTATTTGCTCGCGCTGCTACTGTCACTAATGGGACTCATTTCCTAAAGGGCATGTCTCACACAAGTGGTCATAATGTGAGGAGGACACAATCTCCCTTAGCGGCACTGCACACTGTCACCTCACGCTTAATGAAGCACCAAATTTAAACCTCCATTGTACCTCAAAAGGTGAAACCAAAAACAATAAACTTTTGATGAAACTCTCACTCAACCACTGAAATAACATTAGAAAGAAATTCACGTACTATATATTTTACAAAGATTAGCTTGTAGCCAAAAGTTTGGAACAGATAAGATGCTACCACACACACATTTATATCTGTTTTTGTCCAAACCAATAAACTAAAAGAAATGAAATATTAAGAGGCCCATGAGCCAGACAGCTGTAGAGAAAAGCATATAAAGTACACTCTGATATGTTTAGAAGGCACTCTAACCTTCTAAAGGACTGATACAACTTGCACACAATCCCACATTCAGTTGAAACTTTTACATTTCAGTTCTTAGCTGAATTGGATATATGAGAGCGATCACAGCGCTCCTGATAAAAGCTGCCTTTGATAATGCAGCAGACCCACACGGTACTCTCTGTATCTCCACTCATTCATTATTGATAGTGGTCATTTTTAGTTCAGTCCTTTTAACAAATAAAATAGTAATAAAATACATTACGCTTGAGTCCTGGGCCTTTATTTAAATGGCATATGAAGAGTGTCTCTTCGCTGGGACAGGTAGAGCAGAGGCCCCAAGGAGTTGTATGACTGGAGGTGCTGACTTGTGTACATATTTCAGTGAGTGTCATGCATGGTCTCAACACATGAACATACTGACTGCGTGCCAATGTGTGTGTGGATGTGATGTGGGGCATATGTGCTACAGTCTGTGGCCCATATGGTTAAAGTGCATGGTTAGGAAGGGGTGACGTGGGTAGGAATAAGAGACTTATTTTCGGTTTTAGTGGCTACCATCACTGGAATCAGGGATAATGTAGTGTTAAAGTCACAGATGAAATTCATGTTAACATATTTTGATTTATATATGTTGTTTTTATGATTCTTCATCGTTGTATGTTTCACCTTAATGCCAAAACAAGTTCCTATGTTTGTGAATTTTGTTCATTGACAATGGCAATAAACCTTCAAATTAGATCACGCCAAGACATCTGTGTTTGAACAGTTTTGTAGCAATTGCTCATAAAAATCTAACATGCCTTCTACCTCAACTTGATATTAGTGTATTCATGTAAACCAAACATATTGGTCAGTTGTGGGGACTTAATGAGCTGTATAGCCACTAGGTTGTCACTATACAAACATTTCAAGCCAAATAGGAATAGGCTCAATACCGATTTTGATATCATAAGGGTAAGTTATTTTTTACTCAAAATAATAGTACTTTTTTATGTTATCATGTAATAAATGTAATCCCTCATTCGTCCAGGAGTGTTCCATCGTAGAAAAAGCTTCAGTTGAAGCCATTTGGACACTGTTTTTGAAAAACAAGATGTTTTGACTTTCCTCCAAAAGTCATTCTCAAGCTGCAGATCTGAAAACTCTGATATTTATCCTACTCCGGACTGCGTAAGACCACTGGGCAGAACCTCCTGATAATATTCTGTCAGTTTAATCTATTTGTTTTCACTGTTTTGAGTCTCACTTGAAACTAATGTACTATATAGAAATCCTATTGCTTACTGGCTGTAGTTCACTCATCGCTGATGATTACCTAATTATTTCTAATAGCCCTGAGCTGGTCCTGCCCCATGGATTCAAAATGCTGTTGCATACTTTTTAACTAAAATAACTCTTCTTTCAAACCGTCTCTTCTGCTTAGACTCTTTACTTCAATGTCTTCAAATGCATGGCGTTCCGTAATCCTGATTTGCGTGCCTTCTGTGTTTATACAGACTTTTGTGCAGTTGCTGTTTAGGCTCACCTTTTTAACACTCTTTAAATCAATCCAATGCAGAAAAGAAAGTTGTTAAAAGAGTTACATAGGTAAGACTAAACAGCCACTGTCAACAGTAAAAATCAGGTACCGCTATAGGCGGAAATCCCGGGGGAGACCCCCTGATCCTCTCACTGGCTCGACCATACAATTAAGTCAGTTTCAAAATATGTATCTAAATATTACATTCAATCACTTCCATGTATTTTAGTTTAGAAAAATTTATATATTTTATGTGTCAAAATAACACTTTGTACAGTTGGTTCAGTCCGTGTGCATGGTAGAATCACTGCAGCTTCATCGCCGCTGCTTCAACTGACCTGTCCACTATATCAACTATAGATTCATTCTCACTTCTCTGCTTTTGAAACTGTTTTAACACCACCTAACGGGGATTAAACAGGTGTTTAACTGTTTATCACCAGCAAAATAAGAGAGAGTGTGAGGTTGAGTAAAGAGAGGAGAGGCACCGGGTTAGAGCAAGGTGGCAGTCAATTGTCCCCAGACGGCACTCTCTAGTGATGTTAGGTTTTATTCCAACACACAAATCCCGCAATTTTGGCGTTCTCAACCTACATCACAGCATCAAGTTCTTCAATTCGATCTGATCCGTGTCCTTTAAAAAGCAGTTGACTGACAAGACTTCTGTGCCATAATGTCTATTGTCTATTGCCTCTCTCTCTCTCTCTCTCTCTCTCTCTCTCTCTCTCTCTCTCTCTCTCTCCTCTCCCCCCTCTCTCTCTCTCTCTCTCTCTCTCCTCATTAGAATATCATTTCTCCGTGAATATGAGTCAGATTGTGAAATTTACCTGGTGAAATTTACCTCTGTCTGGCTCTGCTCCTGGGCAGAGAGAGAGGTAAAATTCACCATCTGACTCATATTCACGAAGAAATTAGTCTAATGAGGAACTGAATTTAGACACGTGAAAATGTAAAGATGCACGTGGACCACGCACATGCAATACCGCTGTCAGTATTTTATAACCCGCCAATTAAATGAGGAGTTCTATACTCGAAGGGTAAAAAGACAACTCGCACATCACTAGTGATCTCTGCCTCCTCTGTCTCTCCTCTAAAGTTCTGTCTGTGGACTAGTGAGCGGAGGAGTTTGTGTGAGCCAGGGAAATCGACCCTGCTGTGTTTCAAAACTCTGAACCAAACTCAAACTGTGGATGTGTTCCGGAATAAAGAACAACAAACACACAGACCTGTTGCAACAGCCTACATGAAAATGAAAGGATTGTTGGTGGCCAAGCATTTATAACTCTGACTAATTTTATCCTAGGCAGTAGGGTTAGATGATCAAAAAGACCATTTAAATTGCATTTTTCTATAAAAAAATTATGCTGTTTATAATTGGCAATATTTTATATATTATTATTATTAGTACTGATAATAATAATACTAGGCTTACCACTATTGATAACGATAATAATTCATAAATCACAGCCCCTGAAATTTCTTGAGTGTTTATTGGCATTCACTGCCCCCCCCCCACGTCAAACTCAGAGTTTCGCCTCCGGGTACTGCCCCTTTTAGAGCACATCTTCACAATTTTCGAAACCACATACATGCAAGACAAGATTAGGGGACGAGGCTTTTATATAGAAGTCTATTATGATGATCACAAACATTCAAAATATATATATATATATATATCCCAAATTACAGCAAAAAACACCATAAATCAGGCATGCATAAATGGACATAAGAGCGAGCAATACTTTCCTTCCAAATAGAAGAAAATAACCCAGAAATAGGACTAGACTTTCTCATTCTGAACACATTTTCTGCATGGTGGCTTACTTGGGAGGCATTGTTTACTGGAGAGTATTATTTTCATTATCTGGGCCAAGTATTTGAAAGCAGACATGGGCAGTATTACTGTTAGTCATTCACTCCCAGGAGATTGGCTTCCTTCTTGGTTTTAAAACTCAACGCTAACACCTCTGGCAGATAAGGCAAGCTGAATTTATGTTTAGAATAGTTGTGAATATTTTTGGTGCATATGCAGTGGAAAGATCTTTATCTATACATTAAGACAAACAGAATTTAGTTGCAAGTATCAGATAATAATTTAATATTTTAGTTCAGCCTCCATGGATAACATATGTATGTCTGACACTGTGCACTGTATTAAAATGAAAAGACATGACCAACCTTCTACCTGTGATTGATTTTTACATTTCCGTTTGCAGATGTAGATAGTGAATAACTGTTGATGTAAAAGATCAACAGCTCCGCAGCTGCAGAAGTTCCTTTTAAAATCACAGTTTGACCCACATGAACCCAGAAAAGACAAACAAGATATGAGTAACAAGGAAAACACAAGACCGGCAATGCTTCGGGACCTAAACAATCAAAGCTGAGGGTCCACGACTTCAATGTAAAACAGCCCGCCTCACAAGCTAACAAAGCTAACATGGCTAACAGGTCCAAACGTGCTCTTTGCTCGCGGGAGGACAGGGTTCCGCTGTGCCAGATGTGGAGCCTTATGGTCTTTGCCTTGCTGTAGGAGAGGAGATAACCTTGCAGCAGTTGGCGCTCATGATGTGTGAAATGCAGCATGACATGGCGTCACTGAGAGCAGAAATGAGAGCGCCGGGTGGCACAGCCCGATTCAAACATGGACAGCATGTTTTTTCTTATCAAGGGGACACCTCAAGTAGGGCTGTGACAAATTAGCATTTTGGTAATTGATTTATCAGGTGATTTTTCTTTTGAATAATTGCTTAGTTGGTTTGATCGTGTAAAACCTATGAATATAAGGTTTTTAACAAATAAGATGAAGCTGCTCGAGGAACACGGGATTCCTGAAGCTGATCACAGTGACTTTGGCCGTAGGCAGCGTACACCCTGGGCAGTCTCAGGGTTAACACAGAGACATAGAAACACTGACAACCATTCACTTTCACAGTCATGCATGTCTTTTGATGGTGGGAGGAAGCTTTAGTAGTCGAAGTAACCCACGGTTACACAGGAAGGACATGCAGACTCCACCCAAATAAATCAATTGAATTGATGTTGGTCCGACCCGCAAATCAAACCCATAATCTCCTTATTTGGAGGTTTGACCTTTAACCGCTCTGCCACCATACACCCCCATATACATTTATTTGTATGAATTTTTTATTAAAAACACACATTTTTCACATTCATTGCTGCTCGGCACATGGCATGTTCTGGAGTCGGTGTATAGTTCGAAAACGATTATTAAATTCTTAAATTAGTTGATGATTATTTCAAAATTTGATTTGTTGCAATTAATCAATTCACTTGTTTCAGCCCTATACATGCATGGTACCAATTTCCTATGCAGTATCTCTTGTCTTTCTCCCCAAGCAGCTCATTTCTAGGTGTATCTGCAGTAAGGAGCAACACAGCGTCAAAGTATGCTAATGAGAGGGTGGCATATGGCTTATTCTTTATTTAAGACAGACAGTAAGCCACTCGGCTTGCTGACTAGCTTCCTGTCTTGCTACCTGCTCTTGTTGGATAGAGCGTGGCTGATCTCATAATGAGGCTCAGGGGTGTTCACCATCGGATCAACACTCCAGGAAGGATCACTATCACATCAGTCTGTGAGCTGTGCTTGAGAACGTAACCATAGGTGAGTGTGAGGAGGGGACACTAAATAAATAAAGACTTGGAAATTTACAGTGAAAAATACTTCATACAGATGTTGGGTGGGGTTTATTTTATGTTTATTTGGAGAACCAGTGTAAAAGAATTATTTTAAACTAAAAAATGTCATAGTAGAATGACGTATGTCTTGATTCACAAAACCATTATATACTAGTGCCCCTATCCATCCTTGTCTGAATTCCAAATACAATTGTGTTTTTTATTATCTTGCAATCTTATTAGCCACCATACAAAATGACTATGTCCAAGCTATGTTCTTTTTTTACCTTCCTGCAGGGTTGTTTGAAGACACGCAGTATCATTCTGCCCCCAAGTGTCAGTCCATCTTGTAGCTCTTAGCACATTGTCACTCTGGCACTCTTGTGAGTTTTGTGATATGGAAGGCCGTGACCTTGACTATTGCCCCTGTAGCCGTTCCTCACAGATTTACTCAAGCAACATCAAAAGCTGATGTTTCTGTGCTATATCTGAGTGAGCTGTTTATGTACCTGAGGATTATTCTATGTGCATGTTTTTAGTGTTGATAGGGGGGAAACTGGAGAACCACACAAAGAGAACATACAGATACGGGAACTTCTGTACGTCTTGCTTCTGCGGGTCGAACATACTGTATTAGCAAATGTGACATGTATTGTTGTTCTGTAATACTTCTTTCATAATTTTGTAACAATTAATGCCTGGTTTACACCTAGTGCTAGGCGGGTTCGCCGCATTTTTTGTGTGGGTTACTTGCTTAATTCATGTTTAATGGAGCCAGCCTTCTGCACAGTCAGCACAGCAGCCCAAAGACAGATGTCAAAGGAATTTTGGTTAGGCTACTATATTGGCTTAAGTGATAATACTATGTTCACGTCTAAACCTGGACTGGTAACTTTTTAAAATTGAATATTTGGTTAAGAAAGCATGCACCTGATTACTTATTAGCTTCTGTAGGAGTGTTGGTAGGCAGGATAGTTTTGAGATTGGACAGAAATTATTCAGATACATTTTCAGGCCTCCTTCATGCAAACGGTAAACAACAGCGGTTTTCCATAGATATGGGATACTTTCAGTTAAAATTGTGAGATTAAAAACACAAGTGAAACAATTTACTATTAGTGGAACTGATAACAATAGTAATCTTTGAGGATGTCAGCTCCGGTGTACTTTTCTGGATCATATTTAATACTTCAGACTGTGTAAAGGGTTTAAGGGAAAATACTTGATGATCAGCCCTATTCTCCTGTATTGTTGAAATAGTATGATGAATGAAAGAATCCGTAGGCCATATATTCCATAACACACAAATGCAATATTTTCGTATTTTCCATCACTCATAACCAGCCAAAACATACCAACATCACCAACATGGTGGCGATTTTGAAGGCCACAGTTATCAGTCATTGGTTCAAATGCTATTATCATATATGTACTTGCACCATCCCACTCCAGCCTCCAGGGGTCAAGTACAGCCTCTTTACACTAGCATTAACATCGTGAAAGTAGCCCGACTTGGAATCGCCCCCTGGCAGAGACTTCCGTTACCGCTAAGATCGGGAGAAAAATACAGCCGAATTAGTTTGTATTCAAAATAACCATCCTTGTGCATAATTTCACAGCAAGCTTTTCAAATATTACTAGGGGATGTAATAAACTTTTGTGGTTATTACCACATATTTCTCAGCCATAAAATAAATAAGAAATATATAAGAAATAAAATGTATGGACCAATATAATTCATAATTCATAATTTTGTTGATGATAGAGATGTTATTTTTGGCTTTCTTCTGTACGTGTCTGATATGAGAGTTCCAGTTTAATTTGGTTAGTCCTAGAAACTTAATTTTGGACACAATAATGTGTCTTATTATAACTATGCAGACCTAAAACCTACAAATCAAGTTAGATATCTGGGGCAAATCATGGACTCGGACTTGAACTTTAACAGCCACATCAAATCAATAACATCAGCTTTTTACCAGCTAAAAACACTGCCAGAACTGTGTCTAAACCAGACTTGAAGAGACTTATCCATGCGTTTGTCTCCAGTAGATTAGACTACTGTAACGGCCTGCTCACTCACTGGCCTCTCCAAACGAGCTGTAAAACAGCTGCAGTACATCCAGAACGCTGCTGCTCGGGTCCTGACTTAGAACCAGGAAGTACCATCACATTAGTCCTGTGCTCAGGTCTCTGCACTGGCTCCCTGTGGCTCAGAGAATAGACTTCAAAGCAGCTCTGCTTGTTGTACAAGTCGCTCCATGGCCTAGCACCAAAGTACATCTCTGACATGTTAGGGCCATATGAACCATCTGGTCCAGGTGCCCTGTTGGAGCGGTGTTCTTGTGGTGGATAGCACACATTACGACCGGAGCTCTGTGGTGCTGTTGCGGTTACAACCTTTGATTATGTACTCGCGATACCACATGCTCAAGCAATAACTATTCATTAATACATGGAAAAGGCTTGCAGTGGGCTTCGGCGTCTGTCCAAATGGAAAGAATGCGGAGCGCCGCAGCACCTCTGCATGGTGAACGGTCTGAACGCCTCTTGTCCTTTTAATGCTACGGAAAGGCTGCTGTCACTGCACCGAAGCTGCACCGCATGTTATGTGAGCCCAGCGTGAGGAGGGAACCGGCCTCCTGCTAGTGCCCAGAGTCAGGACTATAACATTTCAGCTTTATGCTGTTAAAACCTTGCCACTTCCTCTATTTTTGTACCTTCATTGTTTATACACAACGATTTGTTTACTTTGAAAATACCAAACATTACTACTTCAAAATGTATTGACAATTAGTTAATGTCCATCCATGTTTTTAGTTTACTCAATTCCTCATTTACACAGTTTACAACTATATTATAATCATCACCTACATAAAATATATTAGTATCATCTGCAAATAAAATAATGTTAACAGTTTTGACACCTTGAATATATCATTTATAGTTAATAAGTTATATAATTTAGGGGCCAATATTGAACCCTGAAGCAGACCACAATCAATTACCAAACACATTGATTTAAACGCCCCCATTTTAACAGACTGTCTCTCTGTTAAATAGCTTTACATCCAGTTCCAAGCGCCTTATACCAAACCTGTCTAGTTTTTGTGCCAAAGGCTTTCTTGAAAGCAATACAAATTTGAATGGCATGTTTATTTTTTGTCTAATGAGTTTATGATTTCTTCAACTGCATCAGCTGTTGGCCATTGTTGTAGACCGTTTTGATCTAAAGCCATACTGCCCTTCATTTATTAGATTGTGTTTCTAGTCTATTGTTTAAGAGAGAGAGAGACAGGTCTGAAATTTGTGAAGAAATGCTAAATTCCTCTTTTATATAACGGTATTACTTTAGTTTTGTTCAGGAATGTTCCGTTTTCTGAGGAGAAGTTAAATGTATGCGTTATGGTTTAAAAATGCAATCATTTGAGCAAATTGTATGACATTTTATCAAGTCAAAGAGAGAAAATAACAGTCAATATTAAGCAAAAATGGGAGGAGGAGTTGCTTATCCAAATAACAGAAAAGGAGTGGGAACAGATATACATTGGAATCCATAAAACCACTAGTTTCTTATTTTGGAGGGAATTTACTTGGAAAATTACCATGAAGAACTTCTTTATCCCTGAAAGTATGAAAAAATATAAGGATGATTCTGAATGTTGGTGGAAATGTGGGGAGAAGAATGCCAATTATGTGCACATCTTCTACACATGCAGAATTGTACATGCATATTGGCAAGAAGTTATTACAATTTTAGAAAATTTCTTTAAAAATAAATTGGAATTAAACCCTGAAAACATATTACTAGGGAAATTGCCAGTAAATATAACATCAGATGAAAGTTACCGATTGCAAATCTTGAGAATAACAGCCTTGAAAATTATAACTAAAGAGTGGAAAAAAGTAACCCACCCAATGTTAAGAAGTGGATCAATGCAATACAAGCAATAAAAGTGGGCGAAACAATTACTCACAAAATAAGGAACACTAAACAGGTTTTTAATAAAAGGTGGTTCATGAAGGATATTGAAGCAGATGAGAATGGGATGGACAATGGGGACAATTATACAGATTGAAAACTTAAATAAAACTGTCTTCACCTTATAACTTTCCCTCTAAATTTCCCTCTAACTACCTCACACAGGAACTATAACCCAAGGATTGGCCATAGGACTTTCTTGCAATTTGGCCACAAGGTTTACTTGGCAGAGGACTCATTGGAGAGCTATACCTGCAAAAAAGGGAAGCTATTTGAACTGAACTGAACTGAGGTTGGGGTGGACAGATTGGTTATGCTTCCCTGCCCTTGGTTTGCTCACTGTAAGGGAGCCTTTTCATTTTGTTATAAAATTAGGATCTGGAGCTGATAAGACAAAACGGGTGACTTAAAAACCAAACAGTTTTTAGTATAGGCTAAAGGTCTGCTATAGGCTACTCATCTATACAAAATAAGACTATTTACCAATATATTGTAATATACATATTTAGATAATTTTTTAAATAATGTTTTTGCTCTTTATTTTTTTCCGCTTGTTTGTTTTTATTGTGTGTTTGTTTTGGGTTTTTGTTTTTTCTTTCCTTTTAATTTACTGCTGTGGCTTTGTTGAATGGTCAATTAAATGACCTATGTTTAATACTGTTTTGCTGTATTCTCTCAAAACTTAAAGATAAAGTTTATGCGTATATATATATATATATATATATATATATATATATATATATATATAAAATATATAGACCAATGGTAAACCATTTGCACCAGTGTCCATCAAATGTGGCATATACCAAGGAGACGCCCTGTCCCACTGCTGTTCTGCATAGGTCTGAGCCCTCTCAGCCAGATAATCAACAAGACTGGCTATGGATACCAACTCAGGAATGGCGCCACTATCAGTCACCTCCTCTACATGGAGACATCAAACTGTACACTAAGAGTGAGCGAGACATCGACTCACTGATCCACACGACCAGGATGTACACGCTCATTGGGATGTCATTCGGCTTGAGAAGTGTAGTCGGATGGTGACAAAAAGATGGCAAGTTAGTCCACACGGAGGGGTCTCACTCCCCGAAGGAACAATAGCAGACATGAGAATGGTTTCAAGTACCTTGGAATACCACAGGCAAAATGGCAACCTCGAAGAGGTAACAAGGAACCAGCAACAGCTAAATACTACAATGAGTAAGGCAAGTCCTGAGAAGCCAGCTCAATGGCAAGCACAACTCCCAGCAATACACAGCTACCCACTGCCAGTGTCAGATGCCTGCGAGGAATAATAAGGTGCCAAAGGAAGAGATGACAGACCACAGATGTTAAGACGCGAAAGCTGCTCACCATGCAATGGAGGTTTCACCCAAAATTCAGCACCATGAGACTGTACACTAGACGTATGGAAGGAAGCCGTGACTAGTGAGTGTGAAACCACTATCCAGGATGAAACATCCAAGATCCACAAGCACATCAAAGCAAGGCCCCAACAGATGACGTGCTCTGTGAATGTCTCAGGCAATGGAGACCAGAGGATGAGGTGCTGGAGGAGGACCCATCATGGAGGACAAGCCCCTACATGGGAATGTACCACCGGAACATAACCGAAGTGGCTGATATCAAGAAATCCTACCAAATGGCTAGAGCGGGCCCGTCTGAAAGGACAGCACAGAGCACTCATCATGGCTGCAAAGGAACAGCCCCTGAGCCCCAGAGCAATAGAGGCCCAGATCTACCACAAGGTGTAGGTTGTGCAAAGGGCCCCTGAAGCAATCCAGCACATAACAGGGAAAGCATACATGGAGGCCATAACCAAGTGGCTGCATAGTGTACAGGAACATCTATGCAGAGTATGGACTGGAAACCCCAAGATCAAAGTGGGAAAACACCCCCGAAGGTGGTAGAGAATGACCGAGCCAAGATCCTGTGGGACTTCCAGATACAGACTGACAGAATGTAATGGCAAACCAACCAGACATTTGGGGGTGGTAGATAAACAGCAGAGGAAAGCTATTGGTGGTTACGTGGCGATACCAAGTGATGGAAACATCAGAGAAACAGGAAACGAGAACTGGAGAATACCAAGGCGAAAGTGGTGCCCGTGTCATCGAGCACTCGGGGCATGACCCCCAAAGATGAGGAGTGGCTACAGCAGATCCCTGGAAAAACATCAGACATCTCAGTCCAGAAAAGTGCAGTACTAGACAAAGATACAGCGGCAGGAATCCTCAAGCTCCCAGGCCTCTGGTAGAGGACCTGAGTTTAGAATATGGATGAGACACACCGCGGAGATGAGAAGGGAATTTTGGAATATATATACATTTACTCAACATGCTTTTATTTCAGATTTCAGAAGAAAAATTGTCTTGGGATTCTGTCATGAGTTTTATGAATTCTATAAAGCAAATTTTCTTTTTAGATGCTTTTTGTAAGCCTAGAAACTAACTAAAAATATTTTATGAATATGTTTTTCTTTTTCTTTGTTTTCTTTTCTTTATTAGTTTTGTTATCAGGCACAGTGCACATAAACCACTACAAACAGGAAAGATGCTTTTGCCAGGCTATAGCAAAGTTGCAATTTCACCTGCAGTCCCCTTGACAGGTTGATGTCAAATGGTATTCATGCTAATAAAATACAATAAATGTATGTATACATACATTCTCTGCTTTCAAAAAGTTGTCAACTTGACAAAATCACTCCTCCATACTCCTCCCTCCTCAATTTTGCCTGCAGTAAACAGACTCACTACAAGCCCAAAGTTCCTGCAGCCTCCTTTTTCTAGAACCAAACAATATCAAAATCATCTACGTGATGTTTCACTAAAACATGTCACAACCTGTAAAATTCGTGATTTTGGATGCCTGTATAACTGTGAAGCTCGTTCCATGTGTTACAACACAAGAGCCTAAGCTCTGTATTAAGAGCTGCTCTTGCTTCCCTGAGACCACGACTAATTGCTGCACACAATGAGACCTAACGGCTGTAACAAGTGAGACGTGTGCACACGGTAAAATACTCAAGCACATTTCCAAATATAACTTCAAACAGCGGCATGTCAATGTTTATTCACCTTGCTGTCTCTCATCCCCCCACAGACACTGTGCTTCTAGTCTGCCGGCTGTACTTAAACAACACTGTTTATGTTAGAGAGGCCAGACAAGTGACAGATGTTTGATCAAGAAAAAAACATGCACACAAAACAGCTCTGCCTCAACTCCTTTTTAGAATAAATTTAATTATTTTACGAAAACATTAATATAATTTTTACAAATCTGTAATTAACAAATTTATTTATACAGGCAAATCAAAGTTGGAATATTGTCAGTTTGCACACAAAAGATGATATCCAAAAAAAAATCCCCTGTCACAAATTCAACTGAATATTTGTTTTTATGATTCTTTTCAGCCTTCTACCTGTTCACTCCTCCACATGAGAAGAAAACAAGTGTGCTTCCACAAAGGATCATAAAACCCCAACACAGAATAATCATGCACTTTCATGCACTTAAAACGGTCCTTGTCTTGTTACTCATGTTACTTTTCGTTAAAGTTGAAGGTGATCTTTGTGCACACTTGATAAATATAAGAATATTTCATTTGTATTTTATTTCATTTGTAGCGTGCCTGAAAGGGCTTCACAAATTCATTCAAATATTCTTTAGCTTGGCCTTGAGTTTAAAAGTGGTGCAACAATAATACTCTCATTTAGTGTAATTATTTAACCGGCATAAAATGAGGGTGTAAGCGTTTTAAAATAAGGTTTCAAGGGGGGGCCCTATTGCACCCAGGTCTAGTGAACAATATATTTTATTTATATATTGAAGTGAATCATCACCTTTATATGACAGTACAAGTTTGAAATGTGTCATTATATCCTGGAGAGAACTGTGATACTGCACTAAAAGGTGTATTCATATTCAATTTCTTTCAGCAACAATATAGAGGAATGTGTTTAGAGAGTGTGCTTATTAACAATGTCAATAATAACTTAATTTGTTCAGTAAAAGCTGTTATTTCAAATTATTTAGCTTTATGTGATTCAAGAGGTTTGTGGCTCAATAGATCGCAGTTTTAACTCTGAAGTAAAAGTGTCTTTAGTTTGAATCCTGCTTTGAGCACTTGGCTCTATATGAGATGGGTCAATGTGATGTAGGAGGACAGCACTCTGTGTGTGTTTGCACTTCTCCAACAGAATATGTTTAAATGCACAGTGCTCAAGAACTCCAAGAAAAGCATCCATTGAACAGAACGATGTGTATTATTGTATATATATATTGCAAGCTCTATGTAATATGTCCTTGTGTGTAGTTGTGTGTATGTACAGTGACTCACCGTCCAGCCCCCTCCGTCAGTGGTCATGTCACAGTAGACCTGGAAGCCAGTGGGATGGTGAAGGGGGAACACAGAGTAGATGCCGTCCTCTCTCTGACCGCTGGCGTACAGGTCACCACAGTCACGGGGACGCGAGCCTAGGGACAAGCAAAATCCGGCAGACACTGAATAAATGAGCTCCTGCCGTGGGTTTAAAGTACAACGTGAGCTGTAAAGTTCAATGTGTTTTCATGTAAGCCGGGTGTGTTTTGTCTCAACTGTAGTAGCTAATGTAGGCAAGATGAGCTAAGGATTAATACAAAAGCTTGACAATAATACTAAGCTTCAAAACACAAGTTTAAAATCAAGACGTTTCAACTACCATCAACCAGATCGGATGAAAGTCGAAATGTCTTGATTTTAAAATATTGTGCGGATGACTACTTAGACGCAGGACGACAGCGCCATCTACAGTCCAACTTCTTCAAAACAGTGTCCCAGGTGTGGGAGAGTAAAAAGGCCCCCTCGCCCCAGTTCATAATCCCATGGGCACGTTTCTGTATTTCTGTGTAAAGAAAACTGACACGTCACAGCAAAGTCACGTGACGATTGCGTCATTGCGAGTAAGCAGTAGAAACTGCTACGTAAACAAACAAACTCCTTGTGAATTTCTTTTCTAGAATCATCAGATAACTTTTCAGTGCTTGTTCTCAAAGTTTGGTGAAATATTAGAATCATGTCAAGCTATGAGAAATATCAATGTGCATATTCTGTTATTACAATTATGATTTAAATACATATTATTTTTTATTATTATTATTATTTTTCTTTCAAATCTAAAATATTCTATACTGTAAAGGCCATATTTGACTAGATTGTAGATGTATAAACATAACCTTTCTCATAAATGAAAACAAACATCGATTGCTGTTCCCCAACAAGTGAAATCCAGCATTAGAAGAGGTGATAATGTACGTGCACAGTCCAAGTAGAGCATACGGAGTACTGATCAGGTTTAAGAAGAAAAAAAGAGCAGCAAAGAAGGAGAAGCAATTAGGAGGAATAGAAAGGCTTTAGAAAGAAAAAGAGCAGATGATGAGACGGATTGGAAAAGGGAGGGGTGATGGATGACACAGGACAAAAGAGAATAAGTGCAGCACAGAGCGAACAAGAACAAAGACAGAATACAAGGACTGGGTGGTGTGCGTACAAAGGGGCAAAGGAAAAGAAATAAATCAAGGGGAGATAGATATTACAACAATACAATAGAAAAAAGTATGTAAAAATGTGTGATCAAATAATAATAATAAGTAAAAAAGTGTCTGCTTTTGCTATAACTCTAAAACAAATAAATAACATTAACCATTGAGAATATAGCGTTTATTTGAAAATATATATATATATATAGATTCTAATAATAATAATGAATGATCTTTAGTCATCAAACTGCAGCTAGTTGAACTGAATCACTCTTAGATGGTTGTATACGAGACCCAAGTGACAAGAGAAGGATGCAGCAGAGTCCATGGGAGCGGGTGTAGACAGGCTGAAGAACACTAGTGCCCTTGTCTGTGAATGAGCAACCACTGCTGCACAAGGGAGTCTAAATCTATTCCCAGGAAGCAGCAAAGGAGCTTCTGTGAGGAGGACACCATCATAGATTATGTATGCCAGGCTTCTGCGGGTCAAAGCCCTGAATATAAATACCTGGTAGGCCATAAAGTAATTTTGACACTGCTGGTATATTATATAAAGTTTAAAATAGTCGAAATAGTGTCCATCTCTGTTCATCAGAATTTCATCTTAATCATGCAAACATATACTCACTTTTTATTTAAATCCATATTGTCTCAATACTAACTCTTCATATAAAAGGCTTCGTATCTATCAATACTGATTTTGATACCACAATGATGATTGTCACAAATGACCAAACTGCCTTCAAATATGTATAAATATATATAACAGTAGGTGGACATTGCAAGTTTGTCACAGTCAAGTTAGATTGTGTATTGAAAAGCAGTGGACATACCAAACAAATTCGACATACATACTGTCCTGCGGATGTGCCAAAACATCCCAAACATTATTTACAGCAAGTGTGCTGTTTGTCACTTCTATCCTGACTGCGCTTCACCAACATGATCCTTCGTCCAAATCAGCTCCTCTGTGTTCCCCAACATTGTCTTTTCAAAACAGCATTGATTCTGACTCTGTTGTGGTTATGCTGTCATGGTATACTCTCAAATATGTTTATAAATGGCAACAATACACTCATACCAGAAAAATAAAACTACACAAAAGGACATGTTTTTTTGCATTATTTCCTAATGCCAAGTCATAGATACTCAGACAGCCTTTTCCACATAATACAGAGCTCAGTATCACATGTATTCGTACCAGAGGCAGATATTGATTGGCTCCATCCGTGAGGTCATGGCCATTCTGTGTGCCTGCTTTGTTCTTTACTTCCCTTACATATTGTTTTTGGTTTAAAACTATTTCTGGTAGTTTCCTGTAACTGGATACCAAACCAAAGATTAGTTGAAATGTGTTGGCCTTTTTATTTTCCCCTGGCTTTCAATGTTAATGTCATTAGTCTATTTCAAACAAATCACAGTTGTACATGACTTTGAAAAGGTCTGTACAGCATGACAGCATTTGTTTTGTTAAAGCCTGTTTTGTTGAGATGATAAGTTCCGTGCGAGTATCCGACGTGAAAGTTGGACAGTGGTTTCATCCAGCTCAAACAGATGCTGCAGTTTCTATGCTGAGCGATTCACAGCCGTCAACTTTGGAAGCACAACATTGAAAATCTAATACCTGTACAAAAAAATACGGAAATCACATTGTATGATTTTTGAATAATTTATTTGTATGTTATTGCTTGTATACTGAAATAAAACCAGAACAAAGTGAGTGGCAGCTTCTTCATTAAAGCTAAGGAAAGAATTCACACAGGCTGAATAAGGCTGGTTGTGGCTTTAGGAAAATAAGAACATGTATAGAATTGACAGAATGTAGCATGACCATGCCACTGTCATCTTATCTTTCTGCTACTCATTTGTAACACTCACACATGTATATTCAACTAAACTGTAATCTGTATTCAACGGCACAAAATGGAGCGCTGTCCGTGGTGCTGAAGTTTGTGGAGCAGAATTACCCCTGACATTTAGGAAGCTTTAGGATATTACCACTTTAAACTGGGTCAGAGTGAAGCAATCACAGCATATTTGCATGAAACCTACAAGATCTTCAAGCATCATTACATAATAAATGAATCAGCAATGCATTCTTTAAATCTTAATGCTAATGTCATGTGTTCTGGGCTAATTGGGAGCAAATGTCATAAAGCATCATGCATGGTTTGTTTATTGAATTAAATAACAGAAAGCTGAAATTGCCCAGGAGAGTAAAATACAATATTACATATTAAATATTACAAAATGGTTTTGTATCTTTTGAGCGTTATTTAAATTAATTTCATAGGCAAATATAATAGCTATAAATCCAGTATATTTTGGATTTTAAAAGGCTAACTATAGTACACTGAATTGATATACAATTTCAGAACATTGATATTTAAAAGAAAAATAACCAACATTCAGACACATGACGGTAACCTTTGAATAATTTATGAAAAAAAAAGAAAAGAAGAAGTCCAACATAGTGGGAATACATGATTGAGTTATGATAAGCTAATTAAGTTTAATATACATATACTGTAGTATGAGTAACAAGCCTAACACAAAACACCTGATGATGAGAGGTTAATAAAGCCTTTGATCGATAACAATATAACACAGAAGAGTTTAAATAATGAGATTGGCATTTTATTCCATACTAAGCCATCATGGCTTGTAAAGTGATTATTAACGCTTCACGTGTCTGTTATAAATCTCAAGGAGGATTAGACGTAACTGTGCACATTTGGCTGTGCGTATTTATGCGTTGCTTGGCTCAGGCTCAGAGCCATCCATGGCGCTGTATCATCGATCATTCAGACTTTGTTCATATTCATGACTTTAGCACATTTGTGCTTGAAATTCTGATTGAAATTTCCTTATGTTTGAAATACGTTGCTCCTTCCGACACCATTGTGCTGATAGATCAGCTGGTGTGCACGGCTTCATTCAGAAAATCTTGGGTTGATAGAGTGAGTTGTGAACCCGTTTTGTAGTATGGAGATGATCATATTTCGGTTAGGTTTCGAGCAGGGGGTTCTCACAAGCATTAATGACAAACTGGGTGCTTGTGGTGGGCTTTTTGTTGTTGGTAGAATAGTGTTTGTTTTCAAGACTATATATTTTATTTCTAAAATATGATTTTATTAGGCAACACAAGTGTGGTGAGAAAAGTTTGCACTACCTCTAGAAGTTACCACAGCAATAAAATAAAGCCAAAAGAAATACAAATATATATTTTTTTAAGAATGGTATAATATTATAGATCATAAATCCCCATGAAATTAGCAGTCAAAATGTCATGTATATTCCAAAACATACCAGCACATACAATATTAATATGAGTTCTACCAACTGTCATGAGTAAAAACTCAAATTCGGCGCAGGCAAAGTGCATAGCATATAAGTGTGTTCTCAGGGGTATGGCATGAACGCAAGTAGGTTTATTAAACTTCTTATACATGCATAAGGCATGTGCTGGAGCCTTCATCTTTGTTACTGTGAGCTTGAGCTGTACACGAGTGGCCTTCACTCTGCGATCTTGGCTACCTATGCAAGTAAAATTTGACAGGGGAATGCCATCAGCAGAGTATGCCTGCTTTAAAAGCCTTCCAATGGGATAATGCCTCAGGCCTGGGACTGACATCCAGCTACAGAGCCCACTGAATTGCGCAGTCATTTCTCATGTACTGTAAAAAACATTTACATCTGCTCCAAGGCTACTGGACGAGCTGCATGCATTCATATGTGCTAGGATGTATGACCGTGTGCATGCATATCAGGACCACGTACACCACATACAAATGTTCGCTGTGGACACAGGTGTGTGTAGGTCTTACCATTGGAGCAGCCCTTGAAGCGTGCTCCTCTGATCGGAGCCCTCTGCAGATCAGCCTTGACTCTGGCCTTCAGTCCCACATTCTCCTTCTGCATGGCATTCAGAGCATCACTTACTGAGTTCACCACTTTAACCATATTCACTTGACTGTCTGACAGCAGCTGCAACAAAAGAAATTAAAGATATGTGTCAAAACATTTTGTTTGAGAGGAAAAAAGACTACACACATGTCTATGTTATTTTCATTAAGTCTACATATAAAGCATTAAAAAAAGTAATACATTTTTAGCTTGTAAATGAGGTGTATAGTGTGTATACACTGGCAGGTGGAAATTGAATTTAAAAAAATTGAATTTATTGATTGAGTTTTCACACTGCAAAATATTTACTAAAATAAATGACTCATTGGCACACTGTAGTCCTAAAGGTGCCTTGTGAAATGAACACGTGCCAAGTGTGCTCTGAGTAGCAAAGGCACCACATGGCATTCCATCCCATAATATGCAGCGGTGAAGCCAACGTACCCTGTGGGAAGGCTGGTGATGAATGTGTGTGCTAGGACAAGCAGAGCACAGTAACCTCTCTGATGGTCACTTCCTTACCTGCAGCCCTTCATATGCTGTTCATTACAGAAAGGGCGTTCTCACATTTTTCCCTCGCTAGCATGAAAAGACTGCTGCTGGACAGGACAGAGTAATAACAAAAACAAAACAAGCAAACATTTCCAAATTTCTTCCCTTTCCTTTCTTCAGAAACTACCAAGGACCTTCAGTGCTCAAAGTCATATATAGGAGGTCTTAGAGGTAATGTATATTCAGGTGTTCAAACTGCATTAGACAGACCCTCTAGTGGCCTCTCCCTGCTCTCAATACGTACGAAGCGCACTCTGGGGGCACTGCAGGCTACACTACAATCATGTTACATGGAAACTGGCGCCAAACACCAAACACTCAGAAGTATTTATATGTTGGCTAACACATGCATGATGTGATCGCACATCACAAAATTACATTTAAGCTGTGCCAGCATTGGAAAAGGCTGCACTTGTTTTATTTTTACTCATATAAATTCAAGCAAATGTGTTGACAGGCCAGTACATGCGTCTTTTGGCAAGTTGCTTGCAGTGAGAAAAGTCCTAATGTAGCTAGCTTTGGATTCACTTGACTGACTAAATGGCTAACACTAAATGTGTTATCACACAATGGTTACTTGATTTCAATCAAAAATGTTTCTTATTGCCGCAAAGCAGTCAAAAGTACCATACCAGAGAAGGGGACCAACAGAACTACTTGGACAAACTGGATGAATGCATCAAGTTAGAAATAAAAATAAACTCCAAAAGAATACAGTGGTATTGTGGTTGGAAGAGGAAAATCTATAAACTGCACAAAGTCATTCTGTCCAATTAATTCCAGTAAAGCACTTTCGATGCCTATTGAATCATTCATTTCAATAAAAAACATTTTTGTACTGCCCAAAATCCCAACACCAGTTGCCTTGATGGGCAACAACGAAAGCAGATTTTGATTCACTAAGAACCAAGACAGCTGAGGTGGGAGTAAGGGAGTCACCTATGTGCAAGTCACAAGTAAGTCTCAAGTCTTAAAGTCCAAATCACCCGGTCACGAGGGTCAAGTAAGTCGAGTCATTGCTCTCTGTCAAGCAAGTCAAGACAAGTCACTGCTTTTAGTACAAGTCCCCTCAAGTCATCATGTGTGCGAGTGTTGCTAAATCTTCCTAAACTCTTTATGTTCAGCACCACACAGAGCATTTGACTTATAAAAGCAATTATTATTATTTGTGTATATTTAATTCAAATGTAACTGGGGGGATTTGGTCTAAAGACTACTTTTCTGTTTTAGTGCATTTTACATCTATGGTCTTGTGTTAAAATGTCACGAAGTTTATTGTGACACAGACTTTAATGCTTCAAAAGAGTTTGGTTAAAAACAAGAATATGCTAGAACTGTGTCACAGTTTGATCAAAATTAAATGACTGAAGTCTGAACACCACATAAAATACATTTCCATGCGGTGCCCCTGCTTGTGCCCCCAGAGCTTGTAAATAACGCTCCTGGACGTCAAGTGTGGTCTAACGTGGCCACTAAACTTCACAAGCTTCACAAACTTGAATCAAGACATTTAGACTCATGTTTTTTGTAACTTTAGAGGACAGTAGCATTTGCTCATTTGCTGAGATCACGTCAGAAAGTAAACACTTTGATGGCGCTGAATGAAAACTAACGTATTTTTTCAATGAGCTAAAATACAACCAGAACACAAATATGAGCTCTATCAACGTAAAATAAAAAAAAACTGCAGTGAATATTGGTCCATGTAGATTGCCTGCGTGGTCTCATCCCTGGTGTTTTTGTTAATTCATATCTTAATTTCAGCATTTTCTACAAGCGATAGCTGTTATTGACCAGGCTCATTACTGCAGCTGCCTGTCCAGAACTGGTTCTAATCCATGCAAAGATCCACACATTCACCCCCGTCCTCCACTTAAGTGATTTTGAAGCGTGCGGTTATGAAACCGAGAGTATATGAGCAGATGGCTCATCTTTAGAGATATAATTAGCCCGTAAAACTCAAGTCATTCCAAAGCATTAGGCTCAAGTCACAAAAGGCAAGTCTTAAGTCAAGTCGGGTCTTTGTGGTCCATTAGTCAAGTAAGTCTCAAGTAATTGAAATTGCGACTCAAGTTATGTGACTCGAGTCTCCCTCCTCCTCTGACGATGAATACTGTAGCAACATTGTAAAGGGCTCACCGCTTTACGTATGAACATCTTGACCCTCCAAGAACCCTACACACAAGATAATGAACGCTTTTAAAATATGCTTGCTATTCAAAATTCACACCAAGGTTTAAACACAAGGTTGGCTGACTTAAACATGGATGTGCTTGAAATGGCACACGTTCAAAGCGTTGTACTGACCTTCTTCCACCACGCCCTCTTTTTCCTCTTTTTTCAACACTTCCGTTGTAATCGCACTTCAGGTCCAGCGTAAAATACATTGGTTTAAATGGAATGAGGGAAAAGTCTCGCCATTAAAACATGCTATAAAGTAGATTGATTTGTGTAAAATATCCAATGTTCATATCACCAACAAGGCAACAATGCGCCGATTCCCTGGGCGGCCATAAAAAATAACTTTTTAGTCTGTGTTTAACTTTTTTTCTGTTGAGGTCAGCAGCCCTAAGTTAACTAATACAACCGGAAGAAGGATTACGTGGAATGGGGGAACTCAGACAGGCTTCCGGAATAAGATGAATACAAATATCTGTATTCTGCTCAGAGGTTTAGTGCTTTATTTCTGAGTGAAAATGTAGATTTTCAGTGAAATATGTCAATCCTAAAGAAAGATTAGAGGTATGTCTTTTAGGCTCTGAAACCCAATTTGGGGCTAGATAAAGAGGTAATTTCACAACAAAAACACTAAAACATTTAAGACTAAAGCCTTAAAATTTGGAAGAGGTGCACAGCAATTACATTGTATCTATATTAATCAATTTCAATCTATGTATCTTATTTATTGAATTATTACTTTGTTTTAACAGGGACAATGCACATTATGAAACATTTTCGTACAGGTGCCAGTATTAGCTATACAGCTAGTTTCCAAAAACTTAAAAGATCACATAAAAACAGATAACTGGATGTACTGTAAAAGACAGACTAAAACAATTCAAAAAATTATAAAGTTCTGTCTAGTTTCTATTTACCGTACCTGAACAAGATGGAAAATGAAATTATAAATTTATTTGAATGTGCATTGTCCCTGTTCAATATGTTTCAATATCTAGGGCAAGGTTTCATTACAATTACCACAACCTGACTTCTATTGCTTTTTCTAATGCTGTATTGTGAACTACCATTTAAAAAATCTTGCTCACACTTATGACCATGACTTCTTCACGGTCCTGTTTGAACGAAGTCAGCCTGACAGATGGAGTGCGCGATAGCAGGATGGCACATATATCCTTCAATAGTGTACCTTCACTCTTAAAGAATAACCTGTGAAATAATGTTATATTTACAGTGCTGTCCTCATGTTGGGTAGAAATAACTCACTTGACACATTCCATATGGCTTTGTATAAATGTTAGGTCAGGGCCAGTCACGCTTCACCACTGAACACAGACATGAACAGCTCCCGGACATGTATGAATAAATATGAGATTTATGATGGACCTTTCACACATTCTGCCGTATGGTGCAGACTTATAGTACACCATAGATACATTATTAATGTCCTGGTAAATAGCAAGGATGCACTATCTGATATCCCTATTCATAAGCTATTAATTTGCTCTTGTGAACTAGAGAAAAAATAATAACAAAAAACTGACTGCGATAAGTGATGGAACTTTATAACCACCTGCTGAATTGGCAGCCATGCTCTGACCTATATATACAATATGTGTACTTGACCTCACCAGTCAGTAATATTATGCCTTATCACTGTACTGTCACACTCACTCTTTAATGAACTATTAAAGAGTGAAAAGCGGTGTTCTTTTAAAAAAAGAAGGTTGTATGCATATTTTTGCTGGCTCAAAGCCAAAACTTTTAGGCTGGATGTCACATGTGATAAGCATTAAACTATAGAGAATTTTTAAAAAAACGTTTCAGTCTTTTTAAAAATGTAGTGGAGTAGAAAGTACAGATACATGTTCTAAGATGTAGTAAAGTAAAAGTAAAAAGTATCCACTGCGAAATGTACTTGAGTTATGTAAAGATACTGATTTGATATCTGCTGTTACTCACAGGTCTGGTTGAGTTTTGGCTCGTCTAAAGGCTGCAGCGGGAATTACACACAGACAAACAAATATTTCAAAGTATTTTTAAAGCTGGCCTCTCAGCACGAAGAAGAGTGGAAAAATTCACGGAAGGAATCTGGCGATAATTTATGGACATAAAAAATTGTAGAGCCACGTCACAGATTGAAAAAATGTCAGTTCCACAGCATGCAGTCTGAGCTCTTCTCATACAGTGTTTCTCAAATAGTGGGGCACGCCCCCCTAAGAGGGCGCAGTGCAATGCCTGGGGAGGAGCGTGTGACCCCATTTTGAATGTTCTTATTCTCATTTTGTAGCACAGGCAACATATTTTTTAGATATATGCCAATTGTTTATGGGTCAAGTGTATTGTTAATAGAGTGTGATTATGTTTTCAATATATTTACCTGCTCAGCTGATGCGGGGTCGAGCGTTTATTTATATCCGCGCAAGTGTGTGCGTGTGCACTCTTTTTGACACACGGCAAAGCAGCTGAAACTTATTCGATGGACTAGTGCAGACACGAGGCCTGCCCTTTGGATTACTACCCAGGTTTGGACCAGGTACCGGGCTCCTAGTTACATGGACCGACAGGACTCAGCTGTGCAAGACCGGTGAGAGCGTTCTAATTTGTTTTTCTCCGTGTGGTGCTGACGTGCGCCGCTGTGTGATCCGTTTTCTTATTTTTTGGGGTCTTTGGGGGATTCAAAGACTAATCTTTCATTGGCTTCAACTCAAGGATTTACATTTAACTTGAAAGGCCGTGCACAAGGATAAAGACTGTGGAACATTAAAGGGGCCGGTACGAAACTTTCTGGGACAATTTTTTTTGTTTTTCAAAAGTGTCCAAATATAATTTGTAGTTATTTAAAGCTGACCCTATCCTTAATTTGAAGTTAAAAAGTATAGATATAGAACATCGTCAATGGTAGATAAAAGAGATCATAAACCCATTATATATTTTGATTGGTAATCCTTCACAATCAGTGAGAGCGTTACAATTTTGAAAGTAAAATGGTATAGAATAAAGTGCACTGAACAAACTCTCAAGAAACACCAATGGAAAAATATCAAACAGTGATGAAAAGAAAGGCGGAGAGAGACAAAGATAATTAGACAAACAAAAGTCCCCCGAAAGTTAATAAGTTAAGGAAATTTGACGAAGCGTATGTAGCGCTGGGCTTCACTCTGACTAAGGTGGGAGAAAGACCTGTGTGTCTACTGTGTCTTACAATGTTGGCAGCGGACAGCATGAAGCCAAATACATTTTATAGACAAATTATACTACAGTGGGCGATTTTTTTTTCACTCCATTTTTGCATGTGTGCGGTTTATACGGCCACCGTATTAATTGTCCCGGTGGAGAGTAGGGGGGCGTGAAATGTTTTCTTCTTCCTAGGGGGGCCTTAACAGAAAATAATTGAGAAGCACTGCTTTAATGCAATGAAATAGTTGCCGTCACCACACCGGAGCTGCCCCACATGCAAAGTGAGCAGTGTTATTTGGTATACAGTGCAGGATTATTGTTATTTTTCGTGATCATGGTGCTTAGATTTTTCTTATATACTGTATATATAACGTAATGATTGATGTATTATGTGTACTAAGTGGAGTGAGTGCATGGACAGGTTGGTTAAAGATCCCAGATTGACTAGTGTTTCAGTAAAAGGAGTAGCCCTCTGCCACGGGAGTAGCCCTCTGTCCAGAGAAGTGTCACACATCTTAAGCTGGTTTCACAATCGATATGTATTGATAGGTATGTGTTCCAGAATCTAGTCTTTGAGCACGTCAGTACAGTACTCTCCAACATGACATTGGCTCTGACAGATGTCTACTCTACTGGATTAAGTTACTGTAAGGATTTGTACTGAAGTGAATCTTATTACATAGATAATTATTACATAGAAAAATACAGCATTAGATGGGTGTTTATTTTGACATAAAATTTAGCTTGAACTCCTACAGACCAGTGGTTCCCAAAGTGGGGTCCGGGACCACTCGAGATGATTATAAACTGTAATGGTAAATCTATATGTGACCCAGGTTAACAGAGTGAACGTCAAAGTAAAAGCAAACAGCATTACATATTTGAATAAAAAGTCAATATGCAGTGAAGAAAGTAAGTATTTGAACACCCTGCGATATTGCAAGTTCTCCCACTTAGAAATTATGGAGGGGTCTGAAATTTTCATAGTAGGTGCATTTCCACTGCGAAAGACAGTATCTTTAAAATCCAGAAATCCCATTGTAAAATTGTCTGCACCAGACACACCCAAGAGCCGGAGTTACAGTTTTTGAGCTGCTTTGAACAAGTATCCTAGCCTTCACAATTTAGCGTTGCTTGTCAAACTCTTTATGTTTGCCTTATTGTCCAGCTGAGTTGCTTACACTTTTGTCTCACAACAAAAATGTTCTGGGTTTGACCCCAGGGCCGTGCTGGCCCTTCTGTGTGGAGTTTGCATGTTTCTCCCTGTGACAGGGTGGATTTCCTACGGACACTCTGGTTTCCCCTATCAACCCAAAACATCTGGACAATGCTTTAAACTTGCATTTGAAAGTAATTTTCTGTAATTCTCTGGAATCTGGAAATCTGCATTTTACTCCGGGACTACCTGAGTGTTCAATTGACAGTTTAAGATAAATACAAACATGAATCCAGGATTTCAGCACATTTCAAGCTGCTCTCTCACTTCCGGGTCTCAGCAGTTGTATTGATTGTTATTAGACGGGGTAAATTCACCGAACGAGTCTGGTGATGATTTATGTACTTAAAAAACAGCAGAGAAGATTCTCTGAGCCACATCACGGATTGAGAAAAAGTCAGTTATTGAGCAGATTCAGAACAGTGTTTTGACGGTCGGAGGGGAGAACATTTTCTTACCAAGACTCATCAGACTAGAGTAAATGAAGCTAAATGCTACTCCAGGTATGTTTTTGATGAGGGAACAATGTTAGAACATGGTTACATTTTTGTTCAAAGATGGATTCTCTTTTTTCACAAAATTGCCTCCTTCCTACAATCTCTTAAAATCTTCACCTCACTCTTTTGTGTGCAGTGGCCGTTTAGTCTCACCTATGCAACGCTCATCGCAACCTCACTACTCACTACATTTACATTAATCTGTTTTTGCATATAGGCATCTATATTCTATATTTATTTATTCAAACAAGACAGTGCACAGATAATATTAATCTCCAAGAGAAAAGATGCTCTGTGCCAGATTTAGCTAAAAACCCATTTCCAGCTGCAGTCCTTGGTCAGGTTTAACGTAAGAAAATATCAATCAAAATCAAAACATCTCTATTTACACATCAGCACCCATCCTATTTCATCATTAATAAAAGGATCAACTCCTAAAATACAGTTGTACATTTCATAAATCATCACTAGCAATACCTCCTAAATAACAGTAACACATTACAATTAAATTTAAATCATAATTTATCATGACCAAATCCTAAAAATAATGTTCAGTAAGCATTTAAAATAATTGTCCAAATTCATTAATACAATTACCACATAAAAATACTAAAGCTACCAATTTCTTGTCCTTAAGATGAACCAGTCTCTGTCTTATGATGTTGGCCTGTCTCACAGGTGTACACAGGAATGTCATGCTGTCTAAATATCCTTTAGAGTTTTTCAAACAGTCCAGACACATAAGGGATGGATAAAATTCCCCAGCTAAGAACCAAGCCGGGCTGTAGAAGGCACTGCACTGCAGTCACCCACTGCTCATGACAGTTTGCCACAGTGGCTTTGAAGGATGGGTCAAATGTAGAGAAAAAACGTCCTTATTTTTAAAGATGGCAATATTCAACTCACTCCAGTTAGTTTAAAGGTAATCTGTGTTATTATATTTTTCCTGTCAGTGAATGTTATCGCTATGCATCTCATTTACATTACAGCTCTATGAACTTCAACTTCAATCTGCAGTTCTTCCAGCTTTGTTATGTTTCATGATGTGGCGTTGACTATTTATACACTGCACTATTTATACACAGCACTCACCTGTATGAGCCGCCCCTGCTCTGTCTGCAGAGTGCTGATGTCCTGTCCCAGGCTGCTCTGTCCCCTCCTCAGAGACTCATAATCCATTTTTAGCTGCCCTGCGTGTGCCGACAGCTTGGCCACCTCCTCCGCCAGGCTGACGAGCAGAGCCCTGTCCTGGCCCTTGACTGACTTCAGGTCCGAGTCGTGGTCCGTCAATGAGTGGAGCAGTGAGGTTTGTACCCCCTCCAGACGTAAGAAGTTACTGTTGTAGTCGGGGCAGTTGGGGTCAATGAAGATATTGATGCGTGAGCCATCACCTCTCTCGATAGTGACCAGAGCATTTCCCTCCTCCTGATTAGTGGAGATATGTGGCATGCCGTCGGACATGGGCGGTGCCTGGTAGTGATTCATGAAAAGAATAGTACCTGTGACGGTAACAGCCAGCAGCACGGCCACAAACAGCAGGATGGTGCAGAGCAGGTAACTGCAGCTCATCCGCTGTGGGAGAAAGGGGAAACAAGGGAGAAGAATGTGTTAGGAGCTGGATGAAATTATATATTACCTACAATGAAACTGAAAACTTGAAATGGCTTGTTACAGTACCAACCACTGCATACCACACAACAAGATTGAGCATATTTTGGAGATTATCCAGCCATCTTGTCATTTTATCTAATTTGACAATTGCCAAACTCATTGAAATGCTTGCTCAAATTCCTGTAGTGTAAGATACATTTGTGGTCCATTCCAAGTGTTGTAATTACTTTCAGAATACACAGTGAAGTATGTTGCATCCGACACCGCATATCATGTTGTAATTCAAAACAATCAAGTCAAGTTAAACATTGGTGGCAACTAAATGAATAAAAAAATTTAACATCTTAACACAATATTGTGCAATTCGAACAGTAAGTATCTTCTGAAATATACTTACTATACTATATACTAGATCCAACAGTTTCAGTGCACTTCAGAGATTTGCTGATGAAGAGAGCAAAAAGTTTTGCTTTATTCTTCCACACTCATTTCCAAAGTGTCAGTTTTCTGTTGATATGGGGGCAGGTGTTACTATGTTTTCATGGAAAAGTAAATGAGCCAACTTATTCATATGTAAATGCAAAGTGCACTGGTCCACAGTAATAGACATATAATGGTGTGCTTTTAATGGTGCATTATAGTTCCCTTGATGTGTGCAAATCAATTGTGCATCTACAGCTTTTAGTGTTGGGAGAAGTGCAGCCCAGCATTCTAAATGTGGACTTTACAGTATGTATATGGCATGATACAAATGTGGGAAGTACTATCTATATTCTTAAAATATTAATAGCATTCAGTGTTTGGACAGTTGTTTAATATTGGTCATTAAAGTTGGATGGAGATTACTGGTAAATTAGATCAAAAGGTCAGACAGAAGCTTACATATATTCTGTTACTTTTTTCTTTTGTATTAATAGCAACAAAATATATGCATCCTTCATGTGCCAGAATGGCCACTTTGTCCCAGTAAAATTAATGTTCTTTCATTAATATATGGTATATTTGTCTGCCAGTTATATTCTGGCTTTGCTCAACTACTGCAGCAAATATTTTTGTGTCTATATAACCAGTCAGTTCTCATTTAGTTTCTCAGATCTATAAAGCTTCTCCACCACCTATTGTAAGTTACAAATTGTTGGAGTAACATAAGGGTAGACCATTTGAACAAGAAAATAGGCAGCTGACTGTGATCTTTATGCATGTTAAGCTTTCCCCCAAGCATTACTTCTGAAATATTATGGGTTATAAAACAGAGATTAAACCAAATGTTGCATATACAAATGTTTTAGGGCACTTTGACTTGTGATTGTTACTGTGTTGTGGTTCATAAGCTTATCCAAGAAGCTAGAACCGTGTAACTGACACTAAAGTCACCACAGAATAGAATTACTTTTATCTGAGTGGAGTTTCTCAAAAGTGCCAACGCAATATTATTGATGTGTTTTGACTGTCCTAAATGTCAGTATTGTCCCATAGCATTTATTCTGTTAACAATACCTTTCAACAATCAAATAACAATACATAAGAAAAATGTCTTGAGGCAATCTCAGGCAACGTCTCAACCAATTTCATATTTTAAGAATATGACAGCTATAATTTCCCTTTCATGCACCTGCTGCAATTGGCCCTAGTTATTTACAATTGTTTTGATGGTTTTCTTGACATTTTGAGTTGAGTTGAGTATGAATACGTTTAGTTTTTTAGTGAAAAAAATCTGTACGGTGTTTAGGGATTGTCTGGCAGCACAAAACGTAATTATTTATTTATTTGTTTTTATATACACATTTACATAAAGGAGGGAGTTTTACAGAATGGTATCAAATTGACAACTTTAGAAGCAAGGCGCTGTGGAGTAGTTTTGTCTTGTAGCTGTACAGTACAAGAGCATTAAATGGCCACAGTTTTAGGTGTTTGTGTATGTACAGTTTAGATGTCTGAGATATACTCCAGAAGTTTTAATCAGATTTTATTTTAAATGTTATAAAGAAGGCTGAATTCTGTCAAGAGGCAGCTCTGGTAAAATTATTTCACTTATGTTATTTTTTTATGGACCTATAACATTTTCACAGTGCATTAAAGAACTTTCTTGAAAGTTTTATTCTAATTACATGATGGGTTATTTTGCCATCAGACTGACAACCAACCTGAAACTAACTGGAACAAAAACGTAACATCTTCTGCAGTAATAACAAGACAAGACAACAACCTGTATAATGCACCAGTAGAATAGGTTTAGCCAAACGCATGCTGGGTCGAGGGCAGTGAAAACACACGGGACACAAGTAGCCTCTTAACACTGTATTTGTGTAAATTAGTCTCTCAATCGCACTGCAGGGAGCCAGTCTGTAATTAGGGGCTGACTTTCAAATCCTTCCAGTGCCCTGGCCACATTCAAGAGGACATTGGGGAAAATTGTCATTGTTGGATGGGAGCGCAGAGGTTTGCAATGAGATCTTTCCCCCTGGGAATGATCAGTTGTCCACCCACATAGAAACATTGGCAGACAGTACTCGGACCAGAAGCATTGTCTGCTCATTAGATAAACAGGATACCAGCAGGAGCTGCGCAAGCTGTCTCTCTACATTTTCTCCAACATGCATTCTTTCAGGATACAAACATCCACATAGCTTTGTATATGTGATGCAACCATCTTGTACATACGCGATATACCTCTGCTGTTCCAACAGAACTTCCAAAAATGTTTCAGTCGTTATGTTGTATGACATTGGTATTCTTTAAATAACTGCTTTCAAAACACTCCCGCAGCCTTTTCCTGATAAAGTCTAGATCGCTCTGCTTACTTCAAAGAAATCTACATGGCCTAATCCCATCTACTTCTCTGCATCTGTGTGCAAATTGGATACTTCTAAGAGGAGGTTGCGCCATCTCTTCTGCTTGATGGCGATATGTGTAATATGCAGTAATCCTTCACACTGTCATCACCACATCAGGGAGGGACAGGATTGCAATAGGAACGAGTATTTCTAAAACCTTCAAAGGAACAAGTCAAAGTCCACTGTGTGGCTATTGTAGGTTTCAGGTCAAGGAAAGTGAATGAAGAAAAAAAACTACGGATGGAAATGAGCTGTTAAGCTACAGTCTGGTACAAGCACCTCTGCCTCTGCCTGTCTGCAGTAGGACGGAATTGGTGCTTCACTACAGTGAAAGAGGTGTTTCAAGGAGAAGACGCACTCACGTTACTTCTCGTCACTGTGGATCACTTTTTCCACTGCGGGTCCACGACTTCACACACAAGCTGCTTTCCACGCAGTGCTGACTGCTGGTGCTGACTCGTACTGCTGCACTTAAGTTTCACATTTTACTCGAAAAGCGCATGGGATCAAAGCGGAAAGGTAGCAAATTCACACGCATTTTCTTCTCACGTTTATATTGCCAAATGAACGGTCAGGAGCGGAGCAAGTTTTAAAGTTGACTCGTAAAGGAGAGGGAGGAGACGAGAATGAAGGGAACCAGGACAGAAGCACGTGCAGAGGAACAGAGGAGGGACAGAGGTGCGGAAGGACAGAGGAGGGATGGAGGAGGGACAGAGGCATGGAGGGACAGAGGAAGTACAAGCAGAGGGACAAAGGTGGGACAGAGGCATGCGGAGAAACAGAGCAGGGACAGAGGGCATATTGCGCAAATAAAAGTCAAAGCTGTGACTCGTTCTAAACCCGGGGCAAACGTTTGTGAGGGGCACAGAGGCAGGCTGACCCACTCCTCCGCTGCTCTCTCGTATTTAACCCAGCCAACACTGGGCGTTTTTCTGCTGCTCAAAACATCTGTCTGATGTGCACACATTTCCCAAATGCCATGCAATTGGCACGACTCTTTGCCCCCCAAGCGGGCGCGCCCACACTAGCAGAAGTTCTGCAATAGCCAATTTTCATGAATAGTTCTGGTTGAATTTATATTCCTATGGAGAATTACCAGTCTAAAATATATTGTGCGTTAATGATGGATAATCACAGACAACATGTTACCCATGTATGATGTGCAAATCTACTTACAATTTAATTAATTGAATGAATGATGAAATAGAACCTCAATCTGAACTAATCTGAATACAACTACAATCAAACGTGTCATTAGCCTAATTGTATGACTCAATTATTTTTTTTATTTAGGTTAGCCTTTAGTTCAGACACAAAAACAAGCGCTTTTATAACCATTAGAAAGTAATTTTCCATTAAATTTACAAAGTTCTCAAAATGTTGTCAATGATTGTCCATTCATAACTCATTGTCCACTGAATGACCTTTCGATGTGATGCTTTCTCTCTCTCTTGGCTCTCTTTCTCTCTCATTTTAAATTTTTTTTCTTTGTCTTTCTTACAGTATAGCATAAAACACATACTTTGAAGTACAACAACAGAATACTTACAACTACAACGACCTTTCAATATACTTTTATTTTAGCCCTCTTTAATCACAAATTGTCATGGTATTTGTAAGGGGCTGTTTTTGTGAATAACTTGTATGTACAAAATACGAATCCCTGAAAACTACATGCTTCACCAACCATTGCGTGTTGGATGCCACCATTTTATCGACCATGCAACATGCAAGTCAAGATTTAATCATGCTTTTATCTTAGCCAGTTGTGTTTACATGCATTAGAGTGAACAAAAGGGCCCCCGGCGCATGAGTAGTTTACACTAAATGCTAATTTGTCAACTCGGAAGCTTGGATTTGTATGTGTAAATATGAATTAAAACACCAAACTATGCTGCTGGGTAATAGTGATATATATAATAATATATATTTGTTATATCTACAAACTACAAATCTTAATTTCTTTCTCTACTAGATAAATCACAGGCGGACAGCAGGCCTTACCTTGGCCGGTGTTTCCCTGGCCGTTTCAGAGCCTGACCAGCGGTGTTTGAGGTGGGAGGAGCTGGGCACACACACTCACAGAAACTCTGCATGGACAAACAGACAGGGGCACCAGTATTGGGGTGTGTTTCAGTCACATGTGCAATCAGGCATGCATGCACATGGCATGGCCACAGACACATGCACAAAGCAACAATAGAGAAACCTTTCAGGGAGAACATCATGACCTACAATGCAGCCACATAATTTGAGTGACAGCTTTCCATCAGAACCAGCCTTGCAATATTTGCGGACATCGACTCGAAAACAACTCTCTTATTTTTGGCCATGTCAATTGCTTCTGTGATATACTGTGTGTTTTAATTGAGAAAAAAAGCTTTTGCATCTTTTCAATTACAATGTATTTTCACCAGAGAGCTTCAGGGGGAGATCTATCGTCAAAATGACTTATTTCTGCTTTAAAGAAGACCTATTATGTTTTGTCTTCTAGATAGTGGGTCATGTTACGTTGCATAGCCTTTGGAAAGCTGCAAGCAGAGCTGCAGAATCCTACGTGTCAACGTTTAGGAAAATGTAATAGCTAAACAAAAGTAAAAAGAAGGTGAATGTCACACGGGGAGCAGTGAAGACCAGGACTGACGGAGCAATGTCGTCTTGTCCGCATGAGACTAAAGATTACTCAAATATGCATGAATAAGTCTTTATACAACCTTGAGTATTTTAGTTGCTCTCAATTCACACGTCTCACGAAAGTACACAATGTTTTTTTAAAAGACTTTCCCTTTGAAAAACAACATGTTTAGGTGCTGCCCAGTGGTCGAGTGGTTAAGTCACAGCACACGAATCCTGACTCCGACGGTTTGCTGTTTGTTCTCCCCTCTCTCTCATTCCCCATTTCGCCCTGTCCTCTCCTGTCTAATAAAGCTTGCGGGCAGCAAAAAAAAAGGGGTATTAAACAACATTCAAAATTGAATAAAAAATGTTTAGACATCTTTACTTGGTATAATTTGCTTAGTAGTAAAATAGGGAGGAGAGTAGAAATGTGTGTGTTTTTATCAGGGGCAGAAGAGGAGCTGCTGGCAACAAGGCAGAGAAACACAGACCAGACCTATAGTCAAATTAATTATTAAAATAAATGTAATGCAAAGTAAAATGCAGAAATAGAAAACAAATTCAGAGCTATTGTCTAATTATTTAACGAACTAAACAAAAAACACCAGACTTAATTATCCAGTAGACAACGTTAATGCATACTGTAAGTTATTATTATTTTATTTATTGAGCAAATGAAGAAAGTTATATCGCAATTGTGACCCAAGTTTCAAATTGATGCAAAATTGTATCGTCCCATCCATGGTTTAAAGATGGCATTATGGCATAGTGGGTGTTAATATAAATAAATGTTATCCACACATATACGTATATGTGTGAGAATGTTTGTGGCTTGCGAGCAAATAAATCTGTGTAATTATGAAAATGTTAGAGAAGCTCTTTGGAGCCCCCATCCAATGACCTCAACAATTACCTTTTCCCAAGTGAAATTGGTCAATTAGCCTGGGACAATGACACCAGAATAAAAGCAACATGCACGTGGGCACTACTAAAAATGAGCCCCTAACACTAACCATTACAATGGCCTGAATGCATTTTATAAAGGTGATTTGCCACCTGTTAAAGGAGAATGAGTCTAGTCACTGTGGGAAACATAATTATGCTTTTTGTTGACATTTATGTAGAAGTAAATTGGTGACCTGAATGCCCAATAGAAAAATTATCATAGTGAACCTTAACATTTGGACAAAATTTACATGGAACGTACTATTTTTATTGTAGATATATATGTATGACAATATTTTCCTTAAAAGTAGCCTAAAAATAATGCTAATGTCTAGAGGAAGAATTATTCTGTCAACACATCAGGCCTTCTTTTGTGTGAAAGCTCACTAATAACCACTATCAGTGTTCTCTCTTTGAATGTGGGAGACGGCACAAAGAAAAGCAGGAGAGTGCAGCGGAGAGGTGCTCGGAATCCTAATGAGACGCCTTAGGGTCAGCGATAGAAATCTATGTCTGTTCTGCCTAAAACATTGCAGCTGTCTGAGCGCACCATGCACAGAGCAGCTACAAAGATAGTATTACTAAATAAACTCAGACTCCCGAGTGATAAAACAAACTAGCAAGTCTTGTCTATGGCCAACTAAATGGATATATATATGTATATATTTTTTTAAATGGTTGGCATAAAAAATGCCCGGCCTTTAATGTGCTACGCATAAGGAACAACACACCATTAGATATAGGAAAGGCATAAAGATAGGCTGCCATATCTGTCACAGGAGCAAACACATGGGAGGCAATACACACATATCAAACAGAGCGATCCCTCACACGCCTCCATATTACAGCAGCAGCACGTATCAGGGATTTGGTTTTCTCATCCCCAGCCTGCTAATGCTCACATTGGCATTTTCTTTTCTGTACACACATAAAAACATGTGAGTAGCTCCTCTTTGGTAGTGGTCCAACTGTGGGTTTGATGCTTCATACTGTTTAACTAGTCCTAATCTAATCTCCTTTTACAGGCTCAAAATATTCACCAAACTGAATATTTGGTCTTTTGATTACTTGGATTTAAGGCAGAACCTGATTTGATAAGCCGAAACGCTGAGCTAGCCAGGTCGCATCGCTCTGTCTCTCTGCAAATGTTGCACTAAAAACCTTAATTTCTACTGCAAATCCCCCCAAAAACAAAGAGCAAGATGCTTTAACAGATGTCTAGTCAGAAAAAGACCAAAGAAAATAATATTTAGAAATCCAAAGAATCTAAACTGATAGATTGCTAGACTCGTGACAAAACTGACCTCCCAGCAAGCAATAGCATAACAGCTAGCCAACCACCAAGCTCAGAGCAAGGGTTTCTCAAAAACTCCTGTGCGGAGATCAACAACAGGACAACTGACACGCAAACAGACATAAAAGTCACAGGGGCAAGTCGAACACTGATTTAATTATAATTACTGACGATCACGCAAAAATATATCACAGTTTCCAAAAATAACAATGTTTTACAGCTAAATGGAACCAAACATAAAAAATAAGGCTTAAGCTGGCTTTAACATGACAAAAGTGGCCTATATTCAGTCAGTATTAAGCTGTTCGGTTAAATATAATGAGAGAGATTTTTATTAAAAAAAATGTTTTACCTGAACATTCCGAGCTAAGCTTAGTGGTTTGGGGAGGTGCTGTATCCAGTTCTTTGAGAAGATTCGTTCCAGGAGATTGTTCCAGGAGATGTCTTAGGTCAAATTCATTAGGAATGCGCTTCACTCCGATTTTTTTTTAATTTTATTTTTATTTAAATGCTTTAACATAATAACACAGAAGAACAGAACAGGACCAGAGAGAAGATACATAAACCAAAACAAGCATACATCCAACAATAGCCATAAATGAGAAAGAAAGAAGAAGAAAAAAAAATCATAGCACACAGAACCCAAAACATCCCATCTAGTCCATAGTCTGTCAAATATGTCCATTTTCAAATTAAGTCCAAATGTAATCTTTTCCATTTTGTGAATGTCCATTCCAATGTTAGTCCAGTCCTTCAACCATTTTTTAGTAAGCGCCTTTTTTGCTGCAGCCAGGAGGATGCTCCAGTGATAACTGCCAATTGTGTTCATGGCAGGATTCCTGATGCCCAAATACATAGTTCTGAAGTCCATTGGGATGGTGATGTCATAAATTGTCCATAAGGCTTTGTTGATCTCAGTCCAATAATTAACAACTGGACAGTCCCAAAACACGTGATAGTGGTTCGCCTCCTGGCTGCCACATCCTCTCCAACAGTCTGCATTTCCCTTTGAGCAATGGGCACTTTGACAAGGGTTATAAAGTAACGAGACACAATTTTCCAAAAGAATTCCCTCCAAACATGTGATTTTGTGGTTTTTCACTGAAATGTACATATCAGGAATCAGGATATATTTATATACTTTCCCACTCGTCATCATCCAGAACAAAGTGACCCTCTCTTTCCCATTTACCAATAATATAATCAGGAGAGTGACTGCCCAGATTGTTAATACATTGTATAGTTTAGATATTAATCAACTTTGAAAGTTCAGACTTATACGCTTAAATAAACATTTCAGTCAAAGTGCTATGATGGTCGTCATTCTTTCTGCTTTGTTGATTATAATAACTCATTATTAACTCATTATTTGTAAATACCTAAAAAAGTCCTGTTTCTTTAAGACAAAGGATACTTTCAACTCTTCAAAGCTCTTCAAATGATACTCCTTTACAATCTGGTAAAAGACCTTTATACCTTTTCTTGTCCAGACTTTACATCTTGAGTCTATGCTGTTAGGTGTGAAATTTTGATCGTAAAACCAACCAATTTAAGATTTTAACATCTTTGTTTAGTTTGCATGGTTTGATCAGCTCCGTCCATGTTGCAAGAACAGACTCAACCAAGGGTTCTCCACCTCCCCCAAATGACTCAACCGCTCGCCATCCACCAGCAGGGGCCTGCGCAGGAACTCCCGGCACAACACCAATCTCAATATTTTTCCATTGAGCTTCATATTCTGGGTCACAGCTCTGAGCTGAGCTGAAACAAAGTAATTTTTCAAGGCAAACCCCAGCCTCCTTTTTCTTTTGATAACTGTAAAGTTTTGAATCGGATATGATTTTTTTTTTTTTTCCTTGCCATATAAATCTTGAGATTGCTTTATTCCATTCATCAAACAGCCGGTTGGGGATGGAAACTGGGACAGTCTGGAACAAATAGAGAAACATTCTCTTATGTTTACTGTGTTTGGTAATCTCCTGTTTGTTTGTTTTTCTTCGTAAAATACGCCATCTCGTGGTTGGTATAATTTAAATCTTTTAGCGTCAGTAGAAGAAGTACACTAGACGAAGTAGTTGTTTTCTAGTCATGTTTTTCCCAAGATGGCGGCTCCTCATTCCTGGCTTTTCTTTCTGGTGTTCAAGCATATTCTGTAAGTATTACACGGTTAAAATGTGTCGACACCCAAAATATTGTCTTTCAGTTGTCTTTCTGATTCTGATGTCACAGCAGCATGTTTTTGGTGTGCTATTCATATACAAATTAGTTTGCTAATCGTGATATTTAGTTTGTTATCGTTAGGGCTGTCTATGGTTTGAAATGACTATTTAGCACTGTATGTTGAACATTTTGTATGTGCTTTATTGTTGCAGTTTTACAAAATTACGGATCTTCAGTAAATTTCACAAAGGCGTTTCTGAGTCCATGTTTAGCTGTTTGAATAGCTAGCTCGGCTGCTAGTGAGGCCATTTACACATTCATATTTATAGTTTCAATCCATTTTTATACTTAAGTATTGGATTAGGTTCCATTTTTCAATATCTTTTACTATAGTAGTAAAAAGAGGGGTAACATTTTTCTCCCAAATTGTTGATAGGTCTCCATGGGGTACCACACCTAAAAATCTAAGAGATTCCGTTTGCCATTTAAATGGGTAGGTCTTTCTGAAGGTCAGAGGGGGTGCCAGTTTTTTGCCGTTGTTGACGAACCTCGTATGGAATATCTGGAGCAAAGACGACATGCTTGCCTTTGTACTGGAGGGCTCCTTTAACCCTTGCAGCCTTCAAGACACGTTCCTTCACACAATCACGAAGAAACCTCATTATCAGGCCTCGTGGTTTATCAGCTGATGATCTGGGTTTGCCCAAGCGATGTGCTCTTTCGATTATGATGGGGGGGAGACTTCAACTCCAGAGCCAACAAGAAGCTCGGGAATAATCTCCAAGAAACTTTCTGTATCTACCCTCTCTTCTCCTTCCAAGACCCTCACAAGCCTCACGTTATGATGTCGGGATCTGGACTCCAAATCCAGGAGCTTATTTTTCATGTTATTGTTCTCCGACTCCAGCGTCATCACCCTGAAATACGCTGCTTGACTTCCTCCAGTTACTCCCTCTGCCCTCAGCCGAGTGGCCACTGCATCAGACACGACTGGAGCTATGGTAGCTAACAACCCGGCTCTAAGAGACTCAATATCATAACCGATGACGAATTACATTCTCTCCCCCTTCAGATGCAAAGAAGTCGCAAGAGTCTCCATCTGGGCAGGCGGGACCCCGCGTTTCCGTGCGACTCTCAGGTTTGCTAGCCATGTTAGCCATGTTAGCCATGTTAGCCATGTTAGCCTCGTTATCCTCGTTATCCTCGCTAGCTCGTCAGCTTGTAATGCGGGCTGTTTTCGAAAGGGGCCATGGGCCATCAGCTTTGTTTGTTTTGGTCCCGTGGCTCTACCGGACTTGTGTCTTCCTTGTTTGCTCATCTCTCTTCCTTCTTCTTTGGAATTAGGTGGGTCAAATAATGATCTTAAAACCAAGTTTCGCAGCAGCGGTGTTAGGTGTGTCCACTCAATGCGATACCATGGCCGGAAGTCCTCTCACTCTGATTTTTATATTTAACTTAATTGGGGTATGGGTCAGTTGCATGTTTTCGGCTTGAATCCTTTTGTTTTTCAGGTTATGTTTTCTTCAGGTTTAATTGACATCTGGAGAGGGATGAACCCAGTCTCGCCAATACACCAAGATGCTCCAATCCACATATAATCTATTATGGCTTAATTCCGGGACTCAACCTACGCTGGGCTTGCAAACTGAGGGGATTGTGGCTCCAGAAATATAAGATGTTCAGCCAACTTCAGTCCAGACATTGACCCAAGGCGATTCCCAACAATGTTTCTATAGGCTACACAGCATTATACTGAGGATTGCTATAGACTGGATATTTTAGAATAAGATCTTCAAATAAAGGCTAGTTTCTTTAAACATAGAAGGTGTGGATTCATTGGAGTCTGACGCCCTTTTCACATCCGTTTCTGGAGCTGCCTGTGCTCACGTAGTGAATGTTATCCATAAATAATTTGTGTGAACAATTAACTTCACTCAAACATGTATTAGTTTCAATCCATTCAAAGACATGCATATTTCCACCGTCCTACGCTGATGTGATTGAAGCACTGCGTCCGTGAACCCGAAAGTATGAAACAAAAATGTGCTGCATTTATGCACATAGTCCGGTTTATTTAGGAATATAAATGACCTGTAAAACCCAATTGATTAGGCTCAAGTCCTAAGTCAAGTCAAGTAAGTCTCAAGTTGTGAAAATTGCGATTTTAGTGTGACTCAAGTCAAGTCATGTGACTCGAGATCCTCCTACCTCTGGTGCTTGGTTCGCTTTGTACTTAGAACCATTGTCCCAATATATTAGACAATCAGAAACAATCAATGGTGTTACAATTGATGGGATGGAACATAAAATACCTTGTCACAAGATGATGTTATGATTTTTGACCAAAGCAAAAACTTCCTAATTTAATGCATCTGTACTGTTGCACCCAATGTGACCCTGTGTCCTAATGCACATCCAGCTAAACTCTTGTTGCATAATTTCCTCCAAAGAAAAGGCAGGTTATATTTTTGAACAGGATTTAATGCAAAAAAAATTTGAAACTGCAACGAAAAGTATTCAGTCAGCAGTAAGAATAGACAAATGCCCACTAAAATTACAATATGCAGACACAAAAAGGGTTCATATCAGCAGTGTGCACTCAAATTAGCCTTTGTAAATCACATTTTAATCCTCTTAAATTAGGGTCTACAAAACGTCACAAACGTACATGACTAGAAAACAAATATAGTCGCCAACATTCACATTTAACATAAAAACAAAGGGCTGGAAATTAGTGGTCATCATGGTCTGACTGACTTATTGCAAGTTAATAGTTCTACTTCTGGCCACTTACTGGCTACATAGAACACTACTGTTGCAACTAGCGTCCTCTTGCAGTCTTGAAGAACAACTTACAAGCAGAACAAACAATGAATTCTTGTGATTTTTGAGAATCCTGGCATGGCATTTAGTGCCCACAGGCAGGACTAGAGCCAATCACAGAGCAGCATTGTGGTTTGGGATAGGAGTCAAAACAACCCAAACCAAGACAAACATGGCCGAGGGGCAATACTTCGGCCTATTTTAGCAAAATACTGACTATTTTGTTTTTCAGAAACATACACATAATGGCGCTTTGTACATTTGTGGATGAGAAAGAGAACTGTGCTTTTCTGATCACAGTATTTAACACGATTTAGATTTTTCTGTTTCTTCCACTGTTGTGACACTTCAACTAATCAGCATGAAGTATTTTTTTTAATTACGAGAGCCTTCCCAGATTGATTCATGTAAAGAACTCAATTAGGAGTGAGACACAGATCAATCTGGTGTAAACTAGGTTAAATTTGATGTGATTCCTTCATAATATTGGTCTTATGTCTGAATAAAAAACTTAAATTCTTTCATTCTGGCTACCCCCTTCAACTTTCATAAAAACCTACCCTTTTATTACATGGAATCTCTTAAATACATAGACTCTCCCAATTTCCATCCCCAACTGGTAATTTGATGAGTAGAATAAAACAATCTCATGATTTGTATGGCAGAAAACTTCCATATCCAATTTAAAACACTACAACTATCAAAAGAAAAAGGAGGTTGGTGTTTACCTTGTCTGTCTGGAGGTTCCTGTACAGGCCTTACTGGCAAATGACAAACGGTTAAGTCATATAAATTGAGAATACTCGTTAAACTTGTAAGCTGGTTGGCTTATGATCAAAGTTTTGCATCTAACAGCACAGATCGGAGCGTCAAGGTCTGGATAACAAAAGGTATAAAGGTTTTCTACCAGGTTGTAAAAGAAAATCAAATGAAAAGTTTTGATATGTTGAAAGAATCCTTTGACTTGGAGTAACAGGACTTTTTTTTAGATATTTACAAATAAGTAATTATCATAACCAAGAAATTAAACAAAGCAACGACTACTATAACCCTCTGACTGAAAATGTTATCATGGCTTATAAATCAGAATAATGGAAATAATATAAAACATATACAACTGCATTAATAATCTGGATAGCTACTTAAAAAAATATATTAAAAACAAATGGGAAAGAGAAGGTAACCTTGTTTTGATAGACGAAGAATGGGAAAGTGTATGTACATCCCAGTGGAGGACCACAAAATCACATGTTTGGAGGGAATTTTGTTAGAAAAATGTGTCAAACTTAACTCCATGTCAAAGTGCTCGTTATGTTTTTATTTTTTAAGGATTTTTAGACAGGACAGCTGAGCGTGAAATGAGGATGAGAGAGAATGCAGGACATGCAGTAAATTGCTGGATTTAAACTCACAACACTGCGGTCGGCTGCACTTGGAGCCTGGCATGTGTGCTGCCGCCTTAACCACTTGACCACCAGGCAGCACTGTTTATATACTCACGTATACATTTTAAAACTGAAAACCTATGACAGTTTGTCATGTTTTTTTTGTTTTTTTCCAAAGGTATATGAGTTGTACCAATGCAAGCCTGAATAAAAGTATTTGTTTGAATGTGTTTTTTCTCCCAGATTTATTCACACACTGAATGCCTTTGTGCTTGTGTGACAGCAAATTCATCAAGGTGTACATAAGCCCACTGTGTGCTAAGCCGCAATGTGGAGAAGGCTTTGCATACATTCACTTGTGGAATTACTAATCATTTAACAGGACATACAGCCAGCTGAACAAGGGCACAGTGGAGGAAGAGCAAGATACTCAGACACAAGCAAGAGTTTGGAGTCACAAGAGTTGTCGTCCTACTAGGCAACTACTGTTGTATTGTTCCTATACATTGAATTTAATTGAAAGAGTTGCAGTGTAGTGTAGTAATATTTTTTTACCGGCACACTTTGCACTAAAGTACAGATCAAGGCTTTTGTAAAGGTGAGTTAGCTAAGAGACATCTTAGCTAAGAGACATCTTAGCTAACTCCATTGCAGCATTCCTTAATTTTTTGTATATTGAAATGGCTCAGTGCTTTCAGGAGGTCCACTAGAACCACACTCACGACGTTGCAGCCAGCTGCAAGTGGGGCCTGGCAGTGATATCCAATGATATATCTGCTACAAAGGTATGTTTTGGTATGAAAAGTTTGAGCTAAAAATTGACATAAAATGCATTCTTGTAGCTTTTGCTAACTTAGAATGATGTCTACATTTGGACACACTTCCAAACTACACCTCTGTTTCCTGTTCTGTATTGAAGCATCAGCAGTGAATCAGAATCAGAAAAGGTGTATTGCCATTGTCAGTGAACAAAATTCACAGGCTAGGAACTTGCTTTGGTGCAACATAGTATAATGAACTATAATAAAAGCAAAATATATCAAATGAGGCATGCATTAAAGAAAAACAATTTAAATTTGAATGAACAATGACAAAGAAATTAAGCTATTAGGCAATGTGACAATGTTAATTAGTGTGTTTGTTGTGATGGCAGAAAAGCTACAAAATTAGTCTGGTGATGGTTTATCCCCTTAGGGCGTCCCACGTGTGCCTGGATATTTTTGCTTTATTTAGTCCCTAAAACTTATTTTTAGTGAATTTACCCTCAGCTTTTAAAACGTAAAACCCAACAAATACTCAATGGAGTGTCAATCTGCCGATCCCTCCAGAAACCAGCTTTACTCATTATATATTTAACAAAGAAAACCTTGGCAGAATTTTTAATTCCCCTGTGCAGAGCTTGTTTCTAACTTATGATTACGAGTAAAACAGAATCAGAGTCCAAAACTGCAGAGTCTCAGCTTCACAAAGCTCCAGCCCATTGTTTGCACTTAGGCCCCAAGCTTAAGGGTTATGGACTTAAAAACTGGCACTAAGAAACTTTGGGTTTCTGATTTGTGATCTGGGGAAACAGGTTGATTTCTGAAGGCTCAGAGACGACAACTCTGTAAACAAGATTAATGAAACAGCAAATACAACTCCAGGTGGTTTGGTTGGTAGTAATGGTTAAAAGTCAACTGTCATTTTGATATGGTGTATTTAAATTCATTATGGGTTGTTACCACTGTGTTCACAGATTGTTGTAGAGTACTTTACATTTTTACATCGTTCTACGCAACACCATCCTCCTGCTCTGCTCCAGGAACAGCTCCCCAGCTCAACGTGCCTGACTCCCTGCAGGTGGATCACTGACTTCCTGACGGATCGGAGGCAGTGCGCGCGGCTGGAGAAGAATGTCTCAGACACTCGGACTATCAGCACAGGAGCTCCAAACTGCTGCACCTCCAGCCATGACTCCGTAAAATTGATGACGTTTGCAGACAACCCCATCCTCATCGGGCTCATCTCGAACAGGGATGAGTCTGTCTACAGGAGGGAGGTGGACCGGCTGATGTCCTGGTGCAGTGGTAACAACCTGGAGTTCAATGCCCAGAAGAAAGTGCTGATGATCAGAGGCTTCAGGGAAGTTACAGCCACCCCAGCCCCCCCTCGCTCTGACAGACTCACTCAGGACCTCAAGTGGGAGCCCACCACCAGTTCCCTCATCAAGAAGGCCCAGCAGAGGATGTACTTCCTGCGGCAGCTGAGGAAAGCCAAGCTGCCAGTGCAGATGGTGACACAGTTCTACACGGCCATCAGTGAGTCCACCCTCACCTCCTCCATCACCGTACGGTACGCTGGAGCTACAGCCAGGGACAAACAGAAACTACAGCGCATTGTGCAATCTGCTTAGAGGGTGATCAGCTGCAGACTTAAGTTTCATCTGTGGACATGCATGGCAATATGTCTTTGCCTCTGTCTTGCACTTGGATAGAGTCTATCCATGATTTCCCAGTATAATGGATGGATCATATCAGTAGTCAATGATGAAGTGGCAGTGGTGTTGAATTAAATGACTTTCTTCTACTCTAATTTGACACGGATGTATGAAGGAGAGGAGAGACAGAAACACATTGGAACACATTTCTTTATACCAAATCTCATTGTTATTCAATTCCCTTGCCTTCAAGAACATAACAGTTATTGCCACTGTCAACAAGACTGAATCATGCCCTATAACATTTTGTTGACATTCGCAATAAAACCTTATGAACCTGATACCTTTTTGTAAGACAAATCGAACAAGATTTTAAAAACAGGCCCAAACAGAAGACTGTTGCTGTTGTGCGGCTGAATATGATCGAGGTGTTTATTTGTCTTTGTCTATATTGTGTTCTGCCGAGCACACAGATTTGTGTAGGGGATATGTGAGAGCTCACTTCCATTGGCGCTGATGTGATGGACAGTGTGGCTGCTTTTACTGTCTTCAAAGGGAATATTTGCTGCAGAGTCAGAATCTGATGAGAGCCCAAGTAATGCCTTTCAAGAAATACCTGACCACTAGATAACACTCAAAAGAGCTATTTTAAGCTGATGAATTCTTAGTCAATTTCACTTTCAGCAGTCCTTGAGAATGCCTGTGATGATTTGTTGTCATTTTTTGTTTTTTCTGAGGTTTCGCTCAAAGATTAGACAGACCTACTTCAGAGGGATAAAACTAAATATTTTCCCAATATGCGCCCTCTGGCCACAAGCAAAACAAACATCTATGAATGGAACAAAGTGCAAAACCACTTTTTCAATTTGAAGATGGAAACGTAAGTGGCTTCTCTGAGGTTAAGCCTCAAGGTAATAGTAGATTTCGCAAGGACTGAAAGTTATTGCGTTAACTTGAATAAAACACTGTATTTTATAAAATTTTTAAATATATATCTTTTATAAATATTGTGCTATAGATTTTTTTTGCAAAAAGTAACATGTAAGAGTAAAGTATGGGCAATAATCACCTTGTAGAGTGACAGAAAAAAGTAGCAGCACTGATAGAAGTAACTCATGTACATGTAGCACACTACCGTATCAAATTGTAGAGTACTCAAAAACATGTGATTGCTTTTTTTTTTTTACTTCAACTAAATCAAATGCATCTCTAACCTCTTTCTATATGTAAATGCAATATGAATCAATCTGTGTAAATTGACCAAACTGATGCATGGCTTGCATCAGCAGAATCTTGCAAACACATGCAGTTCACCTTCACTTTAAGACAGAGGGAGGAGGAAAGGGGAGAGGAAAGGAGTGCAGCCCGTGGGAAACAAACCGCGAAGATGAGTTCAACCCTGGGAGACAGATGACCCATTGTACGCCTCCACCACTCACCTGCCCTTGAAGCTCCAACACGGGTAAGAAGTCAGTCGTGATGGCCTGTCTCTGAGATGCAAACTGAACCTATGCGAAAACAGTGTTGTATTTACACTACAGCACATTAACCATCACCAGTTCACCACGCAGGCCTGATTTTGCACTGGGCGACTGACAAAGAAAGGTAATCAATTACTCCCCAGCGACAGTGTTACAGCTCATTTTGTCTTGTGTCTCAAGACACTGATGATGTCACATGGTTCTTTGCCACGTCTCCAATCGGCTCAATTCAGGCTCACAATCTAAGCACAAAAGGTTTGAGGAAACATACAGTAAAATAGTTTTCCAAAGAAAAATAAACTGAAGCACAAAGAACCACAGACCTTTGCAAAGAAACCTCCCAATATTTCATGGCAGGGTATTATAATCAAACTGTCTTATTCCACAATGACAAATAATGTACAAAAAATAATCCTGATCCTTCATTTGAATATGCGAGTGGTATAATCTTTTTTCATAATACTCTTAAAATACTGAAAATACAGAAAATAATGTAAAATTTGAATAAATATTAGTAACATTAGTACAAGGAGAAGCAGCCCAGCTAGATAGGAAGAGAGGTATCAATAGTGTTGTGCATTCAACCTACGCACCTTTGCCTTCAGTGTGAATCAGATTTTAAGAGGTTCTCGAAAAGTAGTCAGAAAAGAATCATATATACTTGAACGGTGTCCTTGACGAGTGATTTTGATACTCCAGACAAAGGCAACAGAAGTAGCGTCCTTGATTGAATATATGTTGTTTTATTATTACTCAGTGTTTTATGTTGCACCTTAAGGCCGAGACAAGTTCCTACGTTTTTGAATTCTGTTCATTGACAATGGCAATAAACTCTTTCTGATTTCTGATTTCTGATTCTAACTGACTTTCAGTATCTAATCTCTAAGACGTGTGTGGTCCTTTAAGAAACGTTAGCCTCCAGCAGAGCGCTGCCATGTTTCTGCCTGTCGCAGAAGTGCTGCCTTTGCATAACTATCTACCCATTATACTGTAATGTACCCCATGCTGAACCTGTGAGCATGATAATGGCAGCAATTCTGTTTTATGCAGTTGCCCGCTGTATTTGGCCTGCATCATGAAAGTTTAATTCTGAGTCAAGGCAAGTCAACTTTATTTGTATAAGCTAATATAACAGCGTCTCAGTAGGCCACATGAGCTCAAAGTAAGGGCACAAAAAAACGGGCAAACATAAAAGCACTAAATACAAAGTGGTTGCACAAATTTGTATTATACGGATTAGGGGAGTAGTCAGTTAAACTTGGAAGCAATAGCATCAAATGCATGAACGGAAAAGATAGGAACATATGACATGAATTTAATCAGCCACAGAGTCTACAGTAATTGCAGTACACCTACCCATACCCAACTATTACATCAGTCACTCAGACAGCCCAACATAAAGTAATGATGATGATGATGATGACGATGCAGAATGCACTGATGCTGAGGCTAGACATTTTCATTCCACATCCTTTAGCAACAGCTCTACAGTGGAACACATTTGGACTCATGATACATTTAAATATTGTGGACTGTGTATTGTAGCAATAATGGTAGCAATCATTTAGAATTTAATATTTTTCTTCCGAATTTACCGTAATTTTTTTTTAAAAGAAATGTAGAAAATGATCAGTGTTAAAGAAAACATATTGTGATTTTTTTTCTTTAGGTACTTGGTATTGAACTGTTACGACGGAGTAAAAGGGCCAACCTGAATTTAAAAAAATTGCGGGGCACTATGAGAATAAAGTCATAACATTTTGACATTAAAGTCATAATTTTATGAGATTAAAGTCAAAGCCAGTGAAAAGTCCTACATTTACGACAATAAACTGCACTACAACTGTAAATTCAACTGTAAATTCTTATGTACATAGTCATGCCTATTTTTATTTTATACAATAGTAATTTTAAACTGTTTCCTAATGCATGCCCTTTTGATTTCATATATGTTATTTTTAGTATTTCTCAGTGTTTTATGTTGCACCTTAACGCCAAAACAAGTCCTATGTTTGTGAATTTTGTTCATTGACAATGGCAATAAACCTTTTCTGATTCTGATTCTGATTCTGAATAGTTATCGAACTTTATAATGCGACAAACAATCATTTCCCCCGTGCAGTGCCCCATGTCCTTCTGGTTAAGGGCCTGCGTTCGGAGCTCAGCTCTGGGCAGGACGACCTCGCTCAGAGCCACAGCCGCAGGTGAGGGAGTCTTGGACAATTTTCACCAATAATTTGCTCCCTCGACTTCGGCCTCTTCACCCTTCTAAACTTTGTATAAAGTCAAAGTTCCTATGAGTTATTTGTGTGCATTAAATCAAGCCAGGGCCTGGGATCGTTGAGGACGGGGTCAGGGTTCGGGATCAAGGACTAAATCCATAAACTCTGTGTATTAAGCATTTGGAGACAAACAGTATGCAGTTAAAGGATGCTCTTAGTCCTCTGTGGATCAAGGAATTTAATTTGTGTTAATTTTTTGGCAAATTTAAGCCATCTCACAGTTGGGATATGTGTTGGGTCCACGTGTGTTGTTGGAGCTGCGCTCATGCATGGCCATGTGAGCACCACCGGTATATGTCTTTATTAGCTATAGTGTCCCTTCATTGTAGTTATCAGCCTGGGCTACACGGGTGTGTTAAGCTGTAGTTGTTTTACTCGTCTGTAAGAGGATTGTATGGATGATGCGTGTGCGTAAAACATCGCTAACAAACATGAACACAATTGGTGTCATCCATCTTCTTCTGCTAGACCAGGGGTCGGTAACCCGCGGCTCCGGTGCCGCATGCGGCTCTTTAGCGCCCTCCTAGTGGCTCCCTCAAGCATTTTCAAAAATGTATGAAAATAGAAATTAATGGGGGGATATATTTGTTGTTTTAATATGGTTTCTGTAGGAGGACAAACATGACGCAAACATGACGCAAACATGACGCAAACATGCTTAACGTTTTCCAATGTTATAAAAAAATGTTTAATAAATATTAAATTTCAACATTTCTGTCAACGAAGATTTGCGTCATAGCCTGCGACACACGTTTCAGCGCGGCACACATGGGTGTTCCGGGCACATGGCTGTTGTAAGCAAACCAGAACGAAAAAAAGCTGATGAGAACAGAGAATTCAAGGGTTGAGCGATATCAGCACTTCTGGAGAAATTCAAGCAGCGCAAATACAGATTTAAGAAGTGGATTGCATCTCCAAACTCCACTACTGCGGCTAGATTTGTTGCAACCCGGGAGATAATAAAGCGTGTATAACCATTCACAGATGGTGAGTACATGAAGGATTCTGATTTCTTAATTGTATTTCTATATTTTCATCAATGCAATAAAACATATTACATTAACATTGAAACTAAAGTTAAACTTAAAGCACCAAATGTCGTATAGCAGAGTAGTCATGTGGTGCGCATCTAATCAGGAATGCTCATTATGTATTTGTAGCCTTGTCATTTTGATAGTACTCTAATATAGCTAATATACACTTACAGCATGTGTTCCCTTCATATAAGGCTTATATAAGGCTTTTATTTTTTTTGCGGCTCCAGACAGATTTGTTTTTTGCCTTTTTGCTCCGAAATGGCACTTTGAACATTTAAGGTTGCCGACCCCTGCGCAAGACAATTGGTGCATGCCCCGAAAATGTATCACCACCGACCACCACTATGCTGTCCAGTGTGGGCTGGTGTTTTACCAAGTTTGTCCAAGTTTGTCACCTAAAAGGTTAGAATCGGTGCGTAAAACTGAGGCTTGCCAGTGCGTATGGCTCCTCAGGCCGCTACAAGGGCTGTAGTAAAATCCACATGAGCTCGTAAGAACAGTGATTGTGTGCAAAGTGCCCACGTAGAGGAACAAAGCAATAGAGGAGCAGAGCAAGTGTGAATATAACACAGAGGCTCCTCCCCCTGTCTGCGGCGGCTGTGGCACGGAGCACGGCTGGTCCACTACGGCTTCGCCATAGAGAAAGTAAAGGGTTCATCCAACAGTTTGTGAATGATGCGTAACAGAAAAGGTGCTGCTGAACTGCAGTGGCAGATCTGTCTTGCTTTTATATAGTTCTAAACTGATAACTCATCCAAGCCCATTCTTTTGCGTCCTGGCCGTGGGGGCTAAAGTGAATTGCTCACGACACTTTGAATCGGAACATTGACACCGGAACCTAAACGTTTAAATGTTGACTTTATTTTGACTACGACTTTATTCTCATAAATGTATGACTTTATTCTCGTTAAATTATGAGTTTATTCTCATGAGTTTATTCTCATGAAATATGAGTTTATTCTCGTTGCATTCATCTCACTCAGAAATTACATAGTGATGAGTTTCAGCACCTCTAGTTTTGAAGAGCTGTTTGTTTTTAAATCACTTCGGGTAAAATCATACCATGTCTATGATAAGAAAGTTCCCATACTAACCCGTGACCTTAGGAGTCCAATATCTTTCAGCGTGAAGTGTCCATGGGGAACCACTAGCACTTACCACCCGATAGCACTTCACCAAAACATCCGTTAGTCACGCATACACAGTGGCCCTGCACAGTGAGGCCGACCGGCACACACTGGCCCAAGTATATGAGCAAAAGGCCGCATTTGTCTTGGCTTATCAGTCACAGAACCTGAGCTCTCCAAGGTCAGCCTGTCAAGATGTATGGAATTTCCTGGGCACGCATGCAAAGAGATGAACGAGGTGAGGACGAGGAAGGGATAGAGACACTTTTAAGCAAGGCCAACGTAATGTACGAGAGGAGCTGCAACAATATATCTAAGAGTGTGTGAGCCATACCATGAAGAGAAGACAGCGGTATCAATAACAGCCATGCATTATTTATGAATGTCGATGTATGCAAATGTAGACATTAAGGGGAAGGCAGCTCTTCATTTTTACCCATTGAGAGTAAGTGTCTAGGTTCTTATCACCGCTCTAAAACCACAGCTATTCTTGAAATGATATGTCTTATGCCTATGTGAATTAGCTGGGAGTTTTAACTGGTCCTTTTAGTGACCAAGTGAATAGGTACAGAAACTTCTAGTGACAATAATATATGCAAAGACAATCGTTGTTGTTGTAGCTGTATTGTAGTCATCTTTCCAACAATGGTGATATTAGCTTATAGCACTGTTCACACATGTCAATGAAACCCATAGTGACTGCACATAGTGACAGTTTCAAAGTGCCAGAGTCTGGTCTTGAAGCAGCGACCCAAGCATTCGAAGGCAAGTGGTGTATCCACTACCACTTACACAAAACATACTGGACTGTTGGAGCTGTTGGTTGCACGTCGGTGTCTCTGCTCACTCAATCAATTTTAACTCTTGACACAGCATGCGGGGACTGTTGCCTGCTCTCTACATCTTGTACACTTGATGGACTTATGAAACAGTCAATTCCTTAAGCCTGTCTATTCCTACACACTTTTAATCACAGTGTATGATAAAATCCTCAGTCCAGTGTGACTATGCAGCCCACGTAATGTTGCAAAAGCAATTTTACGGAAACGTGTCCTCACAATAATTGACAGATTTTACAAGGCTGTACAAAATAATTCTAAAGAAGCAGTGGTCAATAAATTTTGCCCAGAGAGTTTAACAAAGATGAGAAATAGCTCTGAATGTGCATGTAAGGACTGAATGTCCAGTCTTCCGGAGACACAAGGGAAGACATTTGTTAGTTTGGGGCAAAGCTGAGGAGCTCCACCACAGGTAGATTGTGTTTAAAATGAGCTTGTGTTTGTTGTGTAATTGTAGACTCCTTCATGAGTTCAAATGTGTTGTCCTGACTTACAGTTGTTTTGACTGGTTGTGAGGGGCGGACCAGGCGATAGAGAGATGCCAATTTAGTAAATGTGTAAAAGTTACACTCTGACAGTTTGATAATCAAACACAGTGCAAGCGTAGGACAAGTGACTGCAAAATAAAATATTTAATATACACAGTCTGTCCCTGGCATTAGTCATTATACTGGTACTTGTGGCCGGCTTTGCAGACAGCACATGGCTTTATTCTCTACAGGTTAAGGTATACTTTATTGTCCCCGTAGGAAGATCTGCATTTGACCGATCCTTCAATGCCGCTGGAGCATCTCCTCAGGCGAAATGATCGCTGCAGCGCATCTTTGTACTGGGTTTGATCAGGACCATAGTAGGGGGATTTTTACCTATTGTACATGCATTGGGTTGATGGGGGGGAACCGGAGCTCGGATTAAACCAACCCAGACATGGGGAGAAACATGCAGACCCTATATAGAAGGCTGGTCTGGCCTGGGAGTCGAACCCGCAGCCTTCTTGCTCTGCCACCGTGCCACCTATAGGATCTATTTATTTATTATATTAACACAATTGACGCACTCCCCAAAAATAAACCATATATTCCAAATTCAATTCAGACAGATTTTTATGGCCTAATATCCCTAAAGTCATGACAGAATCTTCCAATACAAGGCTATATTTTATCGGGGGCATCATCTGAAATCTTTTCAAGGGCGCCAAAATAGCTATACCCTGAATGAATATATATATATATATATAACTGGCATAAAGCAACTATTACTCTGAAGCAAATATGTTTTTATCATCTGAATTATAAAGTTTAATTAATGCTGGTTGCTGTTTTTGTTTTTTTTAATCAAGCTGTTGAACAAGTATTTGCTATAAAACAATCCATTTAGCATAATTGATATAGTAAATTATTCTGGGTTACTGAACACTCACAGTTGCTGCAACAAATGTCGCCTGAAGCGCAAAACAAATAGAAGCATGTGTTTTCGGGATGGAAACTGGCCTGAGGAGGGGGAGTTGCATGAATAATGAGAGACAACCAACCATGGTTTATTACAAAACGTGTTTATAGTTCTAAAATGGAAGTTATTAAAAGTGTAAGAAGCATTAGTGTGATTTGTTACAGTTACAGTACATATAGAGATAATTATTATATATGGTTCCATAAGAGAGAGAATTAGCAGCAGTAGCAGTTGGTGCAAGTAATGCAGTAGTTTTACTTTTAGATAACAGTAGTAGCAACAGTGGAAGGGGAAGTGGCCGTAGATTAGAACTACTTAAAGTGCACATGACAGGTTTTTATTATGTCCTCCTTAATTTGGTGGAATGGAAACCTGTTGTAAATCTAAATGATAGTTCTGCAACAATCAAGTGTCAGTTTGAGAAGACAAATATGTTGAAAATGACAGTAAGTAGATAAACACAAAAACAAATATTTCCAGTTCTTGAAACATTAATTCAACAACATAATGCTGATCTCATATATTTTTATTTCTCAAATAATATATTTGTGACATTAGAAGAGTAAAACATGGTTGCTGGGAAACAGTTACGGAATTTCCTCGTGAGATGTTATGATTTACAACCAGGAAGTAAACATTTAAATCTATGTCCATATTGTGATCAAATCTGTACATCTTAAATATACGTAATTATCTTCACTGTGTTTTTGTCAAATGAGTAGTTCAATCTATCATGGGCACTTTAAGTATCTACGTACAGTATATGCATGCAGGTTGTTGTGTCAGTCACAAAATTAGCAGGTTTATTGAAAACCACACAATAAGTCTGGAGACAGTCTCCATATACAGTAGTGGGCCTACAGAGAGGCTTCAGAAGTTTAAATGTATTTGGGTCTATGTCTAAAACCATTTTAGCAAGCACAACTCATCCATCACTTAACTATATGCAAGCATGTTTTGGACTTTTTTCTCTGCAGCAAATACAAATTAAGTACAATTATCTTTTCAAACACTATACACAAAAGACATTTCCCTTGTTTTGACAAATTCATTAAACACCCAAGTCTTCTCTCCCGCTCGTTCCACAAGTTAAAAAGCGAGAAATTATTGCAAACATATTTATAGGTTCCACAGATAATTTTAAAATTAATACACACTTTGTTAATTAATGCAGTCTTCAACTGACAATTTCTAGAGGAGTTACAAGATTAAACCACTTCATTAGCGTATGGAGACAACAGAGGAGAAAAGATGAGACGGGCAGAGCTTGGGGAGAGGCGGACAGAGGAGCAAGTTGTTAGTGTTCGAAAGAGAGACACTTTCAAGGCAGTAATTATGACGCAGAAAGAATGTAATTATTTTGCCATAATGCCAGGGGGCTCTGTGTGTCCTCTAATAGTGATGGCTGACAATCTAATAGACCCCAGATGGAAGTCATGAGCGTGGCTTAATTGGTCTTTAAACCTAAATGGCTTGTCTTAACAAATTCAGGTTCTCTTCTAAAATGTGTCGCAGCTGACTGCTCCCTGTGATCCTGCCTGGTGCCGAATGACAGTTTTGATCAGAGAGAAACCAGTACCACCGTATGTTTCGCACAGTCTGACAGCCAGCAGTAATAAGTCGGAGGTATTGTCAAAAATGAATTTAAGCCGCTGTCATGTTTCACACTTTTCCCAGAGAATTGGAGTCAGCTACATTTGGAAGAGACAATTACATAAAGAGTATAGTCCCAGGTTTGACTTGAGTAATTTGGAAAAATTCTCAAACAATTCCGAGTCAACTTGTGTTTAGGCTTAATGACTCCACTTGAACTTAAGTATGAAGTCCAAATACTGGACTTCTGGTGGCCCCAAGAGTCTCTAAAAGCACAGTAGGAGGTATAGCGTTTAGCTACCAAGCTCCTGTGTTATGGAATCAGCTTCCTGTCCATATTAATGAGGCTGACAGTCTCTACATTTAAGAAAAGGCGTTTCGCTTCGAAATTGCTTATGGTCAGGCCAGTTAGGAACAGAAATAAAAACCTACAGTTCCCAGCTATGCTGGCCTAGGAGCAACTATGCTGGGGGAAGTATGGCAGCTTGAGCACTATCCTCTGCTTCTGACTACTTTTACTATCAACAATATTTAATATTTAATTTCACTTGCAATCTGTTCATTGCTTCTTCTTCTCCCACTTCCATGTGAGGAGTGGAACAGGCACATCGATGACTTGTGGATCCAGATGCTCCTCAACTGCCAAGAGAAACAGTCTCTACTCCAGATGAAAGGTTCTCCTCCTGAATGGGTCCAGCCCCACTGTCTACATGCAACTTGAAGCGCGTCCGCCTGTCCATCCAAGGGAGCCGGATCTGTCCTTCATTGTGGAACTCCTCCTTTTTCCTTGCCGAGAAGGAGTGTGTAAAATGCTGGGACATTGCCAAGTCCCTATGAACATTATTTAATCTGTTTTTCACTGTCGCCCCTCGAGGTGATTGCTGTTGTGATTTTGGCCGTTGCAAAAATATATGGAATTGAACTGAATTGAATTGAAATGTTGTGACTATGAGCATGGCTCTGTAAACTGAAAACACCAAAACGCTCTGCTGAAATGAAGATTGGACTTCTCCTGAAGTTTGTTGCTGAATGCTTCTTTTTTTCATCAAAACAAGACAGATCTTATTCCATCTGCTACACACTCTAATGTGAGATCCAGCTCTACATGTCTTTTTTTTGCTAAAGTGACAAATAAATGATGCCCTAAAATGGATAACCACTTTGCACCTCGTTGCTGCTAACTGACGTGAATATTGCTTCACGGAGAATAAAGTATTCTGTGGATAACTCATGTGGCAGTGATGAGCTGAAATGAGTTGAAATGTCTGTGCAAATTTATTTTATTTTTTCCTTTTTATTCAATGTCAGCTGACATTTGTTCTCTCCAATTACACACTATTTCTTTTCCTACTCAAGCAAAAAGTCCATTCTTGTCTGTTTGAACTCATGAATTAATTTTTCCTAATTTTTTCATTCTGATCCATTATTGAAAAAATCCAATATGCCATCATATTTTCAAGAGGACTGTTCTACAAATTAGTTCCTCAAACTTGCAACCTTTGAGGCCATGAGTCAGCATATAGTGGTATTTGCTTATTTCTTTTAAAATACTATTTATATATGTAAAACCTGTTGAATTACTTTGCGTACGAATTGTGCTCTACAAATAAATTTGATTTGCCAATAGATAAAGCTATAAGAGAATTATTTAAACAAATATGAGATCAAAATGTCCCAGTTACAGTCATTTGCATATCTTAACAACCACTCATTTAAAAATATTGAACATGAAGTATATACAAAAAGAATACTAGTACTTCATCGTGTCATGTAATTTCTCCAAAATTGCTAAATTTGCACATATTTAGGACATCAATCTGAATGATGGATCAAGGCAGTTTAAAAATGTTTGCTTAATTTTGTTGATATATAGGTACATAAACATACATAGTATTTTGAGGGTATTTTGAATATCATTTTTGAATAAACTAAATGCCATAAAAACTTCAGGAGATATCAACAAATCATTTTGTACAATTTGTCAAAACCTTGGTAAGCGCAAGATTGGAAAGTTTGGTGAATAGGTTCTACTTTAAGGGATGAGCATTATTTGCCAGGTAAACCAACTGACTTTATTCATGTTCCAAACAGAGATGGTGATTTTCTTTGTATAGAATATAAGGCAAGGCAAGGCAAGTTTATTTGTAGAGCACAATTCGTACACAAGGCAATTCAAAGTGCTTCACACAACAGGAAAAAATGCATTAAAATCACAAAGACATGACAGAAATCACAACACAAAATAATAGTTCAAGACATAAAAGAGAAGAGTGCAAAGAAAAGCAAGAAAATAATTTTGGCTGGCCAGGCAAATATGTCCCAATGGGAGAAAAAGGCATTGTGAGAAAACGTCATTCGAAGTTACAATGTTGAAAAACAAAAGGATGCGAGTTTTTTAAATGACATAATAACATCTTATATTGCAGATTAAACATCGTTATTGTTCCCATGTGAAACCTTAAATGTTGAGAGAACAAGCTGACCAACAAACAAACAAAATTAAGAAGAGAGTTTGGCTCTAATGGCTATGACTACTGGCGGAAAAAGGAGCAGCACAAATGTAAAAATATAGCAGTGTGTACTTTCTCTGTGGCGCAGTGTGGCTGTGGCAGATGTGCTCCAGCCGCTGAACTGTTCTCAGTTGGGGGTTATGTTCACCACCAGCCCCAGTACTCGGATCAGCAGTTGACCCCGACCTTGCTCACAGCCAACTTCTAATTGTAACACGGCACATATGGTACACAATTATTCCCAGTAATCTGTTGCCATGGTGACGTCTGACCCTGATGGTCGGCGATGCTCCCTCGCCTCGTCCTGCTCAGTGGTTGGAGGCAGTTTGCGCTCTTAAAGTGCTGCGGATTAGGCATGTACATTATCACTTTAATCTGTTCTCGTTCAATCAGCCCCCGCAGCGCTGAGTGAGAGTCAGTCACTCAGCTCCACGAGGGCAAAGCAGGACGTATGTTTAACTGAGTACTTTACACTTAAATATTAACTTTACACCTAATATTAACATGAAATCTCCTATCACTCATACACTATAAGTACTCTACATGAATCCCAATGTGTGCCCCTCTGTTACTCTAAAGCCCTATTTGGACGGGATTTATTTCACCTCAGGTCCTCTGGTAAATTGTAATATTAGGAACGTCGTCTATGTTTCTAGACACGTGCGAATCGTCCATGTCTGTAAAAATGTCTGTAAACATTCCCTCGAATTTTACCTACTGTATTTCAGCAAACTCCGAGGTCCTCAGATAAATCTAGTCCCGTGTGGATGATTATGTTTGTGATGAGGGCTGTTTTTAGTCTGTGAATTTAACGCAGATCGGTTCAAAACGTCTCTACAGCTCATTTTACGTCCAGATTTGAACTAAATTAATACTATTCATTCGCTACCGACCATTTTGCAAGTCAAGTATTGTTATTTCTACAATCCAAAGCAAAAAAACCACAAAACAGCCTTCTGCAAACGTAACCCAGAAGTACAAGCCGTTGTCGTGGCAACAGCGCGCAGAGGCCCGAGCAGCATGAAGGCTCTTTGAAAGAAGTTTGGGAGCTTTTGGTTTGACGCTCAGAACAAGGGGCTGTGTGCTGCCTGGTGGTCGAGTAGTTAAGGCACAGCACACATATGCCAGGCTCCAAGTGCTGCTGGCCGCAGTCGTGAGTTCAATTCCAGACTCCGACAATTTACCGCATGTCCTCCCTTCTCTCACATCCCCCATTTCACGCTGTACTTTCCTGTCAATAAAGCCTAAGGGCCACAAAATCTAAAAAAACCAAACAAAAAAAACAAGAGACAGTGTGAATGGATTAAAAAAGGCAGTTTCATAAGAACTCTGGATGTTGTTCTGACCGACGTTTCACGCTACAGAACAAGTACATACAGTTAAACAATTTTTGAATATTAACTGCAATGTTCCATTTTGTTTCTGCGTCGATTTTCCGATGTTTCCCTTTTTACTTTTGGCTTTCTATAGCAGAGGTGGGATATTGACATTTTCAGTACACAATAATGCCCCTATTTGTAAAGCAAAGGGGGAGGTGTTATAAAAGGAAGTGCGTGGCGGTGGCGGCGGTGCAGCGGCGTGGCGAGGGCCGATCATTGCAGATATATTTTTAATGTATTCATACATGTTTCTCTACACAGCCTAGGAGATAAATGTCTTTAAAATGTATTTAATTTGAGTGATGGTCTGGCAGTGGTTCCCCTGTAAAGCTCCAGTCCCTGTATGCTCTGATCCGCCCCTGCTCAACCTGTGCTGGGCTTGCAAAGAGAGTGGATTGTGGCTACAGAAATATAAAATGCTCAGCCAACTTCAGTCCGGACATTTGCCCAAACTTTGAGTTGTGCATCCCTGTGCTCGCTGTGAATAGGCTACAGAGCATTTTAAATGTGATTGGATATTTTTGAATGAGATCTCAGACAATACGAGGTCAATTTACTTAAAATAAAAGCTATTTCCAATCAAGATAGAAGGTGTGGATTAATTGGGATCTTACTCTTACCTTTTTCTAGTCTTAACTAGTCCTAATTTCTTCACTCACACATTCCATCCATCCACACATTTCCACTATTCTGAAGTGATTTGAAGCACTATGTTTGTGAAACCGAAAGTATGAGGACCACATGGCTCATATAAACACACACGTAGTCCTGTTTTTAAAAACAATATTTAAATAGCCAGTAAAACCCAGGTAATTCCAAGTCATTAGGCTCAAGTCAAAGTCAAGTCTAAAGTCACAAAGGGCAAGTCCTAAATCAAGTCAAGTCATGTCTTGGTGGTACATAAGTCAAGTAAATGTAATAAAAATTGTGACTCAAGTCTGACTCGAGTAAAGTCATGTGACTCAATTCTCCTACCTCTGACCACCGCCCAGGGAGGCATTGCCCGAGGGGATTAGCCAATCAGGGACAAAAACATGGCAGTTTACGAGGAGAGAAGAAAGAGAAAAAATATCACAGGGGACTGAAATAAATGTCCCATTTGTTCAGAATCTGAGGTGAGAGAAGTTTGATTTTGTTCTAATGATAGGTGACCAATAAGCTCTTTCGCTTTACATGCGTCACTGAAATAAACAAATCTGACTGCACGGTTCTGTTTGAGTTGGCTTGAGGCACAACGGGGGGAGTGACCAAACTCTTTACAATAAAGTATTCGAGAAGTGTGTATTCTGGATCCCATCCAAATAGTCTCCTGCCTGACTTCATCCATCACCTTTAAGTCTCAATTGCATTATTGCATTATTAATAAATGTAATAATTAATCAAGAACTATCAGCGTATGCAAACTGAACATGCAATGAATAAAACTCTGGGAAAAAAACGTCAGCGTTGACACATCCCTTGAAAGTGTCTGTATAAAAATTAGCTATGATTAAAATGCAGTACCAATTAAAGCAATTGTTTTTAACATTAGACAAACATTTTACAAAAAATATTGGCAGTGGGAAAAAGATCTGAAAGCATGTTTGGGACAGATTGTATCAACTTTATCAATAATACAGCCAATATTTAACAAAATTGGATTGTATTGTTAATGCTCAAGGTGGCAATCAATAATGTCAATTGTCAATCAATGATGTCAAGGTAGAATATAATTTGGTGGATAATGACATCAGGTGACAATGCACCAATCTCACAGTGACAGGTGTTTGAACCGGTGTATGTCTCCAATGACCCACAAAACCACTTAAAACAGAATAATAAGAGAAAATAAACTAGTAAAATTATTTTCAGAACAATTTAGTCTTGTAAGTTTTGTTTAGCTGCTTGTGATAGGGTAAATAAATGTAACACAGAAACCACCGACTTGCTGTGTGTCAAACTATAGCAAATATGATTTATTCTCTGGAGGGTACAGAAGTGAATTGGTGAGTATTTACAGTGTGTTTTATCGTACAATTTGGATACAACTAATAATCTGCCACACACTTTCAGTGAATAAAGTGCATGTCAGCACGCCTGGTCAACATTAAAACCACACCTGCAACTGAAATGTAAAATATATTGCCACAATATACCCTGGATGACAGACAGCAGTTAACCCCTGGTGTCAACTGTGTCAACCAATCAAAACAAAGGTCACATTTGAGGAGGTCCCACCTTCTTTCTAAGTCTATATCCACAGCCTTCGTGCTTAAAAAGCTGTCATCAAACTGTCATGTCTTCCATCCTGGCGTCTCCTCCCCTTGACCACAGTGGCCCTGCAGTGCTAAGGAGGCTCTCTCTTCATCTTCAACACATTTACAATAAATCAATACGAGCTGAAGGGCTGCAGAAATAGTGCGAGGCGGATTGATTTTTGAGCATGTTATGGTAGCCACGGAAGACATTCAATTTCCCAAGTGAGAGAGACTTGTGGAGACAGTCGGGCTTTGAGATGCATGCAGGATTAAACAGAAAAGAAACATCATATAGACAAAAGCAAACAGAGGAGCTGTCTGCGATGATTATAGCTCCAAATGTAATCCCATCACGATTAAAAGACTCGCCTCTGGTATTGTTTCATTCTTTTCTTACATCTTTTTTTAAATTAGTCATTATCTCTAGTATATGTCATCTGGGAGTCATGGCATATTGTAGAAACACAATAGGTGAAGAAAGCGTACATGAAAAACAAATCACAATATCAGTGGAGAATAGTAAGTTACAATATTACAATAATAACCACTATTTCAAAGAAAACTACAGTGACTAATATTTTAATAGCTTGACATTAACCTTGAAAAGAGCACAATTAAGTCTATGAAGGTACAGGTTTTTCTGCTTAATGTACTGGAACTTAGCAACTTTGTGAAATCACGTTGTGCAGCACCATGACATGTTGGTAAAAATGAATAGCGAGGGAACCTCTAGTGTACTACAACCTCATTATCACATAATTTACTATGTCTTTTTCCGTTTGGTTTCGATACACAGTAAAGGAGAAGATGAAACGCCTGAAGAAAACTGTAAACCATCAAACCAGATGTGTGACTGATGTTCCAGTATTTTAAAATACTTCTCTTATGTCACAGATCAGCCATGAAAGCCTGGCATCAAGGGAGACCAAATACACACTGTATTCTTATTGTATGAAAGTTAAAAACATGTAAAATATGGGATGGACAGAAAACCAGTCTTATTGATTATATTTCTTGACCGTTTAATTTTATAATTTTTTTACATCACGAAAGTTAAAATTTAATCTTGTTGCTGCTATTGTTGTTGCTGTTGTTGTTGTTGAAAAAGTGCACTTATCACCATCTAGTTGGATGTCTTCAAAGCACGCGCTCCACGCCACACCGTCAACAAAATAATAAAAAGAGAAAGGAAGAGAAAAGAGAGAGAAGGAGAGAGAGAAGGAGAGAGAAAGACAGAGAAAGAGAGAAAAAGAGAGAGAAAAAGAAAGAGAGAGAGAGACAAGATAGAAAAACTTCTTCTTCTTTGGTGGTATCTTTGTTCTTGAAACATTAATTCAAGTATATTTCTTTTTTTTGTGCCTGGTTGCTCCATTCCACCACAGATACCATGGTCCCTTTGGGACAATAAGCTATATCGATGGATATGCAATATTTGGCTTGAAACTTCCTGTGAGAGGATGGATTCCACAAACCATATAATAAAAGTATTACAATGTTTGGTTTGAATATAAAGTAGTCATTTCAAGCTTCAGCTAGCAATATTTACAAGATTATTTTATGCACCAATTGACCAAATCTATTGATTGCTATTAAAATAGACGACTTTCTATGCGTTATTAGCAAAGATTCTTTTTTTTAAACTTTCACTGTACTTTGTGCACCCAGTAGCACGCTGCAGTGTATGGTAATGTGATACACAGTCAGAAGGAGGCACTCTCCAAGTCTGGCTAGAGAGATGGTGTTTGTTGCTCTGAGGAGTTTGTCCTGTTCTCAGAGCTGCCAGCACATACGACATCAGCAGAAATGACCAGAGTGCAGTATATTTCCATATCCAATCTCATTCAGGTACAGCTGAGAACTGTCGAATTTCACCTTTGGAAGCAACTCAATTTAGTAAATATGGAGTCATCTTCAGGGTAAGATTGGAAATAGAACTGAATCAGAAAGAGTCTAAAGGAAAAAAAGGGGGATGAACAATGTCAGATATATTCTCCAAGCATACATACATACAAGCATACAAGATAATATGAAATACTCTATAATGGATGTCTCTCTTAAACTTTTAGCCTCAAATTATGAATTGTTCACTTAATCTGTTTGATTTCATTTTTTATTACTTACATATTACTTTAACTTATTTACACATGTATAATGTATCTTTTTTTGCCACATATCACTAAGAAGTGAAAAGAAGTGTGTAAAAGTACAATATATATTAATTTCTGTATGTATTAGTATAAATTTACAATTAGTAAATCATTTTTCAGTGTCAACATGTGAAACACTTACTGGATCATTGTTTTAAAAACCTCTTCAAAGAGCCCTTACTTGTCATGATCGTTCATATAAAGAGACTTAGGAAGTGGCTAGTAATTTTCTTGTTGATGATGTAGCCAATAAGTCATGCACAGACCATGCCACTGACCCATCAATCTCATTTTCCTTATTACTCTATGAAGTAGAGTCATCTCTGAGAGGACAGAAGGATAACTCAGCCTTGATTCTTATAGTCTATTCAAGCAGCCATTAACCTTGAGACACCTGATTGTGGCTGCCCCATAATGATGCTATTATATTTTCTCCGTTAGCTTAAGCGACTCATTAGCAGGTAAATATAAAACCAGTTTGTGAGGGAAATTATTCCATTTGGCTTTGCTGTGAATATATAATACTATGTATAAAAGAATGAGATAAAGCCATAACTCCTTCTGACCTCTACATGGAAGCAGCCTAGGTGGGTAAAGCATTTTCAAGTATATTTACTTTTTTATTGGACCACTAATTTTACCTCTATATTATTTTGAAGTAACACTACTGACTAAATATAAGACTGTATCCTATCATTTATTCAAAATACATATACATGATAACAATCATAATGATTACTACTATTATTATTATTATTATTATTATTATTATTATTATTATTATTATTATTATTGTTATTATTATTATATACTGTTGCGTCAGCTTCCTTTTATCAAAAACACCACAAAGGGAGCTGTGCTTGTGTATTTTTTCCATTGTTTTTGTCTTACAAATACTTTAAAAAATAAATTCCAATCCATTATAATCTACAGTGGGAGCACTTTCCTCAGGTCTTTACTTGATCTGCCTGGTTCTATGTGCTCTTTGATTGAAATGCCAGAGTTGAATAATAGCAATGTGGTTTTAGGATCCTATTCATCAGTGGAATGAGCTTGGGCTATTGGTCCATCAAAAGGAAAACCAAGTCTATAACATATCAGTCAGTTAGAGTAGCCTCTATCTGCACATTCCTGTTTCACCACTACCAGGTGATTCCAGATGCATATTTAATGAAGATTTAGCAAGGGACCCAATGATAAATTATCCAAAGGCACTATTACAGTCTGCTGGGCAGAAAAATGGCTCCTTATATGCATAGGTTTAGCTCCCCTTAGAGGGTTGTTTGCTACTTTTATGACTATTCAATTGTCTCTGAACGGATAATGGAAACTGAGCACAAGATGTGCCAGCGTAGCAGCACTATGTCAAATAACATCATTTATTTTTATATGGATGAGGCGCATGTTTCATTGTTTTTGTGCAAATGATGGTTTGGATGTATAGAAAAAAGAGAAGAAATATCATGTACCATAACAAGCAATGATGATTAGCAACGGTGCTATTTAAAAGAGATTACATATGGAACAGAGTATAGCAGTCAAGTACGGTAATGAAGAAGGTTTATAGATTTCAGAAGACACATGCATAAATTGTTTATTGATTTTGGCTTATAATGTTTGTTATGTTCTCTTGGCTTGGAAAATGCACCGTCTTGTGGCCCCTCATGACTGTACAGTACTTTTAATACAATTTTAGATGATCGGGTAATATTTGAAACAACTAAGGCTGAGCAAGAAAATCTTAAAATGTATCTTTTTTGTCTCATATAGATTAATTATGTTTTTGTTTTTTTTCATTTATTTATTTTATAAAAACAAATGCAAATGGATTTCAATACTAATTTCCTCAACATAAACAAGGCATGATTTTAATAATTGTCATTTAACACAAAAATACTGTTCAATTTATTTTTCCTAATATGAACTCTGCTCCAAACTAAATATTTTTACTAAAACCCAAGCTGATCATTGATGATGAATCTCAGTCTCGATTGATTAGTTGCAAAGCCCTAGAAACAAGTGAGGATTGTATAGCTGTAGTTGTCAAACATAATGATTTGAGCTGAGACTGAAGGTGTTATTCTAGACAATTCAGTTCAGTATGAGTGCAGTTTAGGATAGAATATTGTGTCAAGCGGAAATGTAAATCTAATCCTGCATGGTCTGGCTGTAAGCACCTTCCTGTGCACCTCACTCTTTTCCCTCTTCCTCAGAAAAGGTCTACCCTGGACCGTTTTCTCCACTCAATCAGCATTACTTTTTACATATTTGGACAAAAGATTTGCCATTGTATGGACGCAATATGTGAGAGGTGCACCAAATCAACACAATAGCCAAGAATCACTGTTCAATTAGGTAGCATTAATTTGCCAATGTAGGTGCAGTCAGATGTGCCAATGCCTTAATTCAGGGGTGTCAAACTCATTTTGGGCCACTGAGTCACGGGCCAAACATAATGTAAAAAAATAAAACAATAAAAAATATTTTAAAAATGTATATAGCCATAGTTATATGTGGACACTGTTGCACAAATCTGCAGCAGGAAGAGGAATATGGACTTGTGATATGATTCCGATATTAAATGTTGGTATCACAGACATGTTGATATTGCTGCACAAACTCAATATGAGCTCACTATTTTTATAGTTTAAGCTTATTTTAGTGACAAATTATTCATGTAGTGAATCAAATGAGAGCTCACAGCACTTTATTACACTCTGACCTGTGTTTTTACCTGTAGCCCCTGATCTGTCCAGGTTTTGCACTGGTTTGGTTGTTTTCCTCACAGAGCTGTCTTCACAGAAATTTGTTGTCTTGTTGTTAGCTACATATTAGCGGCGCTTTTAGCACAGCTCTAACGTCCACAAAACCGCCTCCTTTCTTTATCCCTCGTGCTTCCCAAAACCACACGTCTTTTTCCGCGCTCAAATCTCTACTTAAGTCTGTAAAGTGCGCGACGCACATGGGCACTCTCAGCCCTCGGCACTTGCGCTGGCAGCACAGACGCAGCAGTGCAGAGCAGCGCAGGGGAGGGGCCGCGGCTGCAAAGGATTGTGGGAATTGTAGTTCTAGCGATAAAAACGCTATATATCTATTGGAAATTAATACAAATAAACTAGAAATGTTCAGAGGGCCATATTAAAACAGCAGGCCTTGAGTTTGACACATGTGCCTTAAGTGTTGCTCAGGGGCTTAGCCTTGTCGCTATTCTCAGAGCCAACTGTGTGACATTGTGTCTCCTCTCTATTAAAAGCACGTGTTACATATGCTAATTGTGATTTGTGTATGAGATCACGAGTGTCTGTGTGTCATCTACAGAAAGGGTGTAAAGTCTTATCTTATATATTCCCGGGTTCACACTGTTGAACTACAACATGGCTTATTGGCACTACATTGAAATACTTCAGCTATATTCTACAAGTTAGTCTAGTATTCATCATGTCCTTCTGTGTGACGGGAAAACATAATTGTTTTCCCAATCTTTTTTTGCTGCCACTTTTTCTCAAAAATCTTGGTTATGAATGACATGTTTAAAAACATTTGATGTTTGAAATTGTCTTAAAATATTTCTTCCACAGAAACAAATTGAATGTTGAACGTTAAATGCAAAATATTAATAGCACACTTATTTCACTGTGTGTCACCTTTAGATATTTGATATTGAAATGTCCTGTCATTCCATATCTGTCTTTTGAAAACAGAAAAAAAATAGACATGGGTCAGATTACATAGCGAGGTCATACTGAACAAGCTCATGCATATGGGACAGCTGCCTTCAGTTATAACCTTCACTGAGAAAAAGCTATAACTTTGCCTGGTTCCTCTGCATAAGTGCCACAAAATGCCACCATCTGCCAGCCACACAACCCTAAACAAGTGTTAAGACACTAAATCACTTTCTATGTAAAGCACTCTTCACTTATGTAACAACTTGACGGTAATGGCTCATTACCTCTTTGATCCACCGACACACAAGCAGCACATGTACTGTAGTCCATTCTAACAATAGGACTGCACCGCCAGCCACTCAGGTTTTTGATCCCACAATCAAGCAATACAAAGTGAATGGGTTGCACATCTCTGAGTCACATGAATTAAAAGTATTGTAAGGTCCAAAAAGAAAATTATATTGTGGGTAGTACAAAACAAAAGCATGGACGCACAATACCACAAAAGCTTTGAAAGGAAATGTGGAAGTATAACCGAGGTCCAGTTTGGGAAAATGTGCAGTACATTAAGAGTATTATAATAGTTCTAGTTATTTTTCACAATCTAGCCTACCAATGAATTTCATTTTATATCTATTAGTCTAATGATGGAATTAACATTGAAATATTGAATAGCTTTTAAAAAAGTTAATTTTAAGTAGAATATAAAGCTGACATGCTGCGTAGCTTAATTCTACTTTTGTTCTGATCAGAACACCACACACTGGACTCTGACTTTCCTCTGTACAAAACTTCTCTGAATGCTACAACGTGATTGGCTGATTTGCGTCACATGCAAAAATCTTTCCCACCATTACATTCCTCTCATTACTCTAACAAGCGGACTGTTGAGTGTTGTAACAGTTGTCTGCGCAGCGCTTCCTTCTTGTTTAGTCAAACAGGCCTAATGACAGACATCTCACGCTTTAAAAGCATTCTTTAGCCGTGCTGCAATCTGAATGACGTAAGATGCAGGTTGGGCAAAAAAAAAATCATTTTAATGCTGACCAGGGGCCATAGTCCCGTGTTTCCGCAGTACATGCACCTTTTCATTTAGGCGCATCTTAATTCATTTCCTCATTAGGCGATTTTTCTATGAATATGAGTCAGATTGTAATAAAACATGCATCACTTTGCAGCTTAATATGCAGAGAACATATCACTGTTGTCCCCATTGTCTGACCATCTATCTGTGCCTGTCTTGGAGTGATTGAGGTGGTGAGGGAGTGAGAGCGAAGGAAGGAAGGAAAGACGCAGCGTCCCAGTTCATTTTAAATTAGCTAAAAATTGTTTCTTAAAACCCGCTAACCTGCTCTGCACTGCTGCATGCCCCATGAATGAGGGGCGTAAGTGCAGTGGCAGTGTTAGATTTTTATATTAGGGGTGGCCAGGGGGTGTCAAGATTTTATCAAGGGGGTCCTTCCATATCAACATGACGCTGTTCATTACATTTTCATTGCTATAATCACAGATTGAATCAATTAATTCCTCCTTTTCCATGTCTTTAATATTGTGTTTTACAGTGACCATGGCAGGTAAAACTATTAAACTGTGTTTTGAACCCAGGAGATTTAGCAGAAAACGGATGTATTTTCCTGTATTTTGGTGCTTTTTAAAAAAGTAATTGCAGCAAATGAAACAACCCAGGCCAACTGACTCTGTAAAGAAATCTAATATTTCCTCATGATGAAACCATTCATTTAGTTTGATAAACAGAGCATATTACAGGTTTATATTATAGATGCACGTGGCAATGTGATTATCAGCAGACATTTTGTAATCACTATAGCACTTTGACATGAAACTGCCTCCACGTCTTCTGATTAATTCAGTTTGTCCCTAAATCATCTAAGCAAACAGTTCTGAAGACCTAATCTTTCTGTGCCCATGTGTGCTCTTCACCCACAGTGTGAGAACCCCTGCTCTTCACCCACTGTCACTTGAACTGTTGCGAGAACTGCTTCAAAGAGCAGTTGAACCATTTTAGTGCCATAATGCTCACAGTAATAGGCTATAACTGCCTAAGCAAAAACAAGCACATAGCACCAGATTTGGTCAAAAATGAAGTAGCCTATTGTGCCTGTTTATTCTGCAGACTGTAGACACATTTCTCTCGATACAACAGTGACCACAATTCTGTCATCAAGACCGGCAAAATCTCGTGCATGTGTAATGGGGCAATAGAAAGGACTGGACATGACTATCACTTCGAACACAAACAAACCTGAGTTTTCTTAATGTTACTGCACAGGAAAAACGCAGAGATACTCACTCAAAACAAAAGGTCGCCAATTAGCACTTAAAACACATTTCACAGGGGCATACGTGCAGTACAGTTACAGCCAGAGCTAAAACGCGACATTTAAACACGCGTAACACTCTTCGTCCTCCCTCCTGTCGTGCTGTCATATGTCCTCACTGTATGTTCCAGTGTTTGTGGACTTGATCCCTCGTAACTCTCTGTAATCCACATGGACAGCTGCAATACATTAATCACAGCACCTAATTTACATGCGAAAAGATAAAAACAAGCCGATCTCTACTCTGATTTCCAACTGTAAAACCCCGATCAGATTGTTTTGGTTTACGTAGGAAGCACATGTCCCGGTGTAAAGACATGCAATGACTGGGCTGCGTAAGAATGCATTCACAGACAGTGGGAATTTTTTCAATCGGAAATGTTCGACAAAGCTCTTTATAAATAGTTTAATGGACCGCATCTCTAGCGGGGTGACAGCAAGGGTGGCAAGTGCTTTTTCAGAGGTGGCAGCATTGGCCACCCTGGCTGCCCCCTGGCTCCGCTGCTGCTTACGTGGTTAACGTCAAGAGTTTGAGTCACACAAGCCTGTCCGGACCTGGACCGGAGTCCGCCTATTAGTGACCTGGGAGTTATGGTATGATAGATGATGCTATATTTCTGTAGTCAGCTAACATACATTCTACATGTAGAGTTGCAATGATTAATCGTAATAATCGTGACTAGTCAACTATTAAAATGATCATTATCATATTTTCATAATGACTAAAGCTCCAGTCAGAGCCATAATTAAAACATAAAAAAGACCTTAACAAACACAGCAACATTATCAAATTTGATTTCAATATATGAATACGTGAAAAGTAAACCTTTATTCGGTTTTTAAAACAAAGAAGAAGAAAATAAAATCAGTGTACAATAGAAACAATGGTTTGACTGGTTGACCAAATTAAAATGTTAGTTGCAGGCCTGATACATATTTTACCAACTCTTTTCATAATGTTCTATAATGTTGTCATCAGGTTTACAAGATGGCAGTGTTATGAATCTACACATCAAGTTTCACACAGTTGTAGAAAATGTTTCTAAAGTTTGTATCGCTGGACAAACACCCGCACACACTTTAGAACATTAAACAAAAGTAAGAACACAAATAAGTCATATGTAGAATGCTCAAAGCAGACTTCTTACATGCATCTGATGTTGCATCAAAGTTGAGTTTGAGGAGCTTTTGAAGAGCCTGGCATATTGTTTCCCCAACTGCCACCTGGAGCGGGGCAGAGAGTGGAGCTGCGGTTGTTAGTGTTGCCATATAGCTGGACCCCCCACAGGGAAATCACAGGCCCACTGAACCAGGCAGAGCTCTCTCCTCTGGCTCTGCTCTGCTCCAGTCCACTCTCTCCCTCCTTCTCCACTTCCAGCTAGCTCAGCAGGTTCATTAGTCTGACAAGGTTAGCCACCAAAACCTAGCCGGCCCACATAGTATCCCACATGTAAGCATTACACAGTTCTGCGCATAGTCAACCTGTGATACAACCGACTGTAACATTAAGCAAAAGGCCGCTACATGGAAACTTGTCATCTGGTGGAATAACTGCGTTTGGCTCCACATGATTCAACTGTAATAAAATGACATACACACTGTTTGCATGTGCTATTTTATTACAGTGTCGTTATTGTGTTTGATAGTTTTTTAGTATATTACACATTGTCAACTATTTACTTTTTATGTACGAAAAAACAAAAATACACATGCATTTGCAAAGTATCTCACTTTTTTATAATACATCTTTTTAAATTGGATGTCAGCGAATATTGCATACTTATAAAAAGGTAGGGCTTTATTTAGTACTGTACTTAAGTAATGTACTGATAGCCAAGTCTATCACCAGATATGCTGAGTAGCCTCTGTGCGATAAGTTTAAGTTAATGCTATCAGGGCGTCGATACGGAATGCCTTTAGCTACAAAGGTGTACCAGTTCATTTGTGTATTTGTGCCAAATGCAGTCAGTTTGTTGAATAAGCGCTGATGGTGTGTGTGTGCACAGAACACATATTTTAAATGCAGCAGACTTTTATAATCCTTATTTATTGATTGTAAAGAATGATGGACTAATTGTTTGTGCCATGTGATGGTGAACCAAAGACATTTTCACAACAGTCGACAATACATTTAAACTTAAAATAACTTTTACCATTTACTTTTACATTTCGGAGCAGATATATGTACATTCTACTCCACTACATTTTTAACAGGACTGGAATTGGTTTCAGGGGTTATATTTAGCACGTTCGTGATGATCCGGACTAAATGGTTTGTATTCAAGCCCAAGTTTCGAGCAAACACATAAAATTCACAAGCAAATTAAGAAATTGAAAGGAACTGCTTCTGTTGACCAAATATCAGTACTTCTTTATAAAAAACACTACATTTAATGCTGTAATAGTTATCAAAATCTGTGCGTAATACTTGTATTTTAAGTACATTTTTTGACAGCACTACTTCAAAACTTGGACTCAAGTAAAAACTATTTTATTTAAGTAATTTACTCATGTAACAAAAATTGAGCACATCTTCCTTCACTGTTTGTAATACTGTAATGCATGTGGAATCAAGAGGAAAACTGGATCACAGAGGAAACCTACGTCGTCACGAGGAAAAGATGCAAATGACTCGTCCAGTCTAGAAATCGAACAATGACCTTACTTGCTGTGAGGGAAGAGTCTATTAATTCTTGCTGCCTAGTTGAGGCCCACTTGGGTAAAACGTTTAAGAACTAGTCTTTCTAAAACGGTTAGGCTGAGTGATATGATCATTTCACCCAGTATGCCCCTCTCATTTTGAAGTTGATGAAATATTTTTTTTAAATTGAATGATGCTATATGACCAAGGACGCCATTTACATTGGATCCTGTCACAAAAAAGAAAGTTTGAGCTTGTCTTCAGCACTACAAGGAGTAAAATGGCTACCATGTTTAATAATTCACAGCACCTGTCTGGTCAAATCTGAAGCAGGACAAACACGGTGCCCGAGAATGGCTCCGAAAACAAAAGGTACAGCAATTGAAGGCATGAGGAGATGGGTTATTCTCATAGGATCTTATCCAAAATTGAATTTACATTGATGGTGCGATATACATTTCTGGATAATGCTGGTCTAAACATAAGAAGTTACTGTAGAAACAAGTTCATTGACCTCTTGGCAGCGGTCAGCACTGTGTATCTCAAGTGTGAGGTTTTACCCAAATAAATTCAATTTGCTCTATAGACAAGTCATCCATTTTGCTGTCTCCACAGCTGCAGTATCGCTCAGCAGAAAGGAGGGACCATGTGACGCTTGAGGCACTGATCCATACACTGTGTTCAGAAGCTGCGCAGCCCAAACCCAAATATGCTTTTTATTTACATATTTTCCCATGTTTGCCATTCACTTCATTCATGTTGATTTGACACTGGGAATTTGTCGCATAGTAATTTGCATATTTATTCATTTTAGTCAGATATTTTTCTTCAAGCATCTCCAAGCTGATAAATGATAACAATATTTAAGGGCGGTTGGGGATTGGTTAATGCACGCAAGGTACTTAAAATGAAATAGTAATTCAGTTATTAATGTGTGCATATGTTCGGTTACACAGTACTGTTTCACCTCCAGACATTTGTTTTCAACTCTGTCATCTTGTTTCCAAATATTTGTTATGTTTTTTATTTTGAATTTCCAAGATAACTGGATTGTATTTATTTTACAAGACTTCTTTGCTAACAAATGAGAAACAAACCAAATGTGCAGAAGCACATGATGAGTTAGCCTTAATTTTGCAATAAATTAGTTGAATACACTTTCATCTAATTTATTGCAATGAATGTGTCAATCCAAAGCAAGATAAAAGTTTGCTGTCAATAGCTGAATGCTTTTGTAACATGAGAAAAAGATTGTTAATTGAAAAATACATATTTAGTTTATGTTTCAGCATTTTCGTCACAACAACAATAATACATTTTGGTGTGAAAAAACAAACCGCATGCTAAATATTTATTTCACAAACAATTTATAACACCTGTTATTTAAGTAAATATATCAACAATTTACTCATTTGCACAGTCCGACCCACTGTAAATTGTGTGTATATATCTAAAGTGTCTAGTGTCTATTTCTATTTTATTTATTGCTTTTTTTCACCACTGACAACGACAATAAATCTTTATTTTTAATATTAATATTAATAACATTTTAATTATTATAAAAAAAATATATATTTTTTGGTAAATATTGCTTCAGATAGGACATAAGCAACACGGAATGGAGGTGGAGAGACATTCAGCAGTTGTAGTTAAGAATAAATCTCACAATGCCGAGGCCTATACATAAAGCCTACAAAAAACAGTTTTCACAGAATAAGAAATTCAATATGAGACCAGGACCAGTGTAGGCCTCTGTACTTATTTCTCCTGAAAATCTGATATGTACGCTTGTTCTTATACTTTTGCATAAGACACAATGCAGTGTATGTGTGCGTGTGCAGTGAGTGAGGTAGAGGGAAACAGATGTTAGGAGCAGAAGGACATGCAGCAGCATTAGTCATCTCTGAACATTTCACAAGCCTTTGCCTCATCTCACACTCCCAAATAAGGCATGATGGGGTTTATGAAAGATATAATGCCTCTCTATCCCTTGGCTTACCACTTACACACGAAAATGCAATTAGTTCGTCCAAGCCTTTTTAGGTCTTAAAATAATGTTATTTTCTTGACAGAGTTTGCTTTTCACTCGGTAACACAGTAGATACAACTACTTTAAAAGCTCGTTTGTTCATTTTGATTACATAGGACAAATAGGACTAATTTCCTCGCATGGATCAGCAGCTGCACCGCACCGTGGGACAACGGTTACATTAAAATCATCCAGCTGTAATATATGGAGAATTAACTGCAGCTCAAACTGATCAATAACAAATCAATTTTGCTGTATGTGGCAAGATTTTTGAGACAAATGGAAAAATTGTGAGATTTGTGAGATCGACTTAAGAAAAGATAATTAAAACAGACAATGGATGGGCTCATATATAAGGACATCAATATTTTAGACTGTAATTTTTTTTTAAATTTCATTCATTCATTCATTTTTTGGGAGGGGGGAGGTACAAAACAATATAATTGCTATAATTGCATGGACAGCACACAACAAAACTGTAAAAATCCTCATTTGCCTATAAGGCTACTTCAGTTTTGAGATGCCTTTATGAAGCCAATGTCCAATAAAAGTTTCTTTGCTTCAGGCCAAGGCTATTTCAATCTCCAACGTTTTATTCAAGAAGACAGACTTAGGCTCCCACTTCCCAGTCTCTGTCACATTCACACATAAATCTGGGCAGACTATATAACATCCCAGCGTGCGTGAGAGTGCGTGTTTCGCCCAGTCCACACCAGAGTGGCATCAGAAATCCGATTCTTTCCCTGTTAGGAGACCTCTTTTTTTTTCTCCTTTCCGGACTGAATGTCAATAGCCCTCCACTGACCTTGTGAAAACACACACACTATTCCCCAAAGTGAGATCGCCTGACTGAGACGCAACTCACGTCTGCTCCTTCTCTCGGTGGATTGGAAAAAGCCTTTCAAAGAGCTCGAAAGTGTTAATAGCCGCAAGATGCTGATGATCGAAATGCTGACGGCATATTTCACTGGTGAACCTGCTCTACCATCAAAATCCAAACCATTTTGTACCTGACTCGCGCTGTCCCTGCCGTGTTCACATGTGGCTACTAATTTGGGGCGTATTAACGCATTGTGTCATGCTAAACTGACAAATGTTTTAGAAATCACCTTAAGATAAAACGAGGAACTCAACAGAATCAACGCAGGGTCGCGCCGTGTTCAAACGCCACAGAGCCCAAAAAGTCCAGAAGGCTGCAGCACCACGCGAATGCACCACTCCTCACACCTCTATAGCGCGCCACTGCTCTGCGTGCGTGGATGTGCGGGCGCATACCTGGTTCTTGTGCCGGGTCCCATCTTCGAGTTCAGAAGAGCTATTCATGGCTCCCCATCGGTCATTCACCATCCTACGGAGAACGTGAACATCAGATCTGCGCTGGTCGTTTTCCGCGGTAACCAGAGAGAAATACTCGGAGCTTTCCCCCCTCAACTCTTTTTTGCCAGCAATTGGAGATAACAGGCTACTCCATCAGAGCAAGACAAAATGGAAGGGAGGCTCAACTAGCTCTGCCTTTAAAAAATAAATACATACAACTTAAATCCTTTCAGTTTGTTTTTGTATTCCGTTTGAAACAACTTGAGAAGTAAATCTCCAATTTCCCCTTCGATGATCCAAGTCCGACTCCGTCAACGCGTTAAATGTGTCGAACAAGGATTCTAAGTGCCTTTTTCCATTCTTGCAGGTGATGTCCGTCCTGCGGCGAATCTCAGACCAGAAGATGCGTTCGGATCAGTGCGATGAGTCCGGTCCCAGTGCGCCAGCCTCGTACGCGCCGCGCACTTGGAATCTGCCGTGCGTCGTCCGCCTCTCTCGCTCCTCTCCTACTCGCTGCTCCGCGCACTGTGCATGTGCAGCCCTGCCCTCCACCGACAGAAAGAAGACGCACAACAGTGGTAACGCGAGCTGCTCCACTCTCCGCGCCCTAAGTAACGCAGCCAGAACAGCGGCAGACAGGAAAATAAGGCTTGGATTGTTTCTAAGTCAAATTAACTCATATTTACAGAAGGGTCCTCAAAAATAGGCCACACTTTTTCTATATTTTAACCTAAAAACACGTTTTCTTTTGTCCGATTACTATAAACCTTGGCTATAGAACGAACTTATAGAACGAATATTTAAAGCGAATATGCACACAGTAAAACAAAATGTCAGTTTCTTTGTCAATGGTCAATTTGAGGAGAAAAAATTACAAATGTTTCTATTGTCACGAAGGGACACCCTCCGTTTTAGGTTTGAGATAAACAGCACTCTACATAATTTTGCATTTATATTTAATATTCAGCAGGGCTTTGCTTGAGTAGAAAATAGATACAAACAGACTGTGATACAAGAGCAGACCCACCATCTGGGCGAGGAAACACTCAAGAACAAGAAGTACTGATCCACTTTCAGGGCAGCAGTGCTCAGGTCCAAGACAGTTACTTATTCATGCATTTATTACATTTTTGAATACAAATTAATTCAGAAGTAGAATGGAGACAACCTCATAGGCTGGACTGACATAATATCTGTTTAGTAAAAAAAATCCCTTTTGACTTCATTTGAAAATGGACCTATGCAGACCCTAGACTAAATGGGACTTCGGAATATGCTGTACTCTTTGCATGCTAGTCTGTGTTTCATGTGTCGCCATATGTCTTTTTTTTTTATATAATAATAAAATAATAATTTATAATAATAGAATATATATATATTTTTTCATTCAGCCTCTCAAAGTAGTGTCATATATTTTATATACATTTTGACATAGTAAAATGGTCCCATTTGTATACAATGGGTTTCCACCTTCAAGGTTAACACACTCACACACACACACACACACACACACACACACACACATTTATTGCTGGGTTTCAGATGACATCACAACATAGGTCCATGATATGTTATACAGATGGGAGCAGCTAAAATGAATCTTGTAAAAAAATGCAGGTTTTTTTTTCTATAATACAATAAGTTAATGAGTCTAGTCACTAAAAGAAATCATCCTGTTCAAACATTTGGGAATTTATCTTGTAGATATTTTGTGTATATACAAGTAAGTACAATGTAATCAATAGAGATTATGAAAACAACCAATATATGACATTATTATGTCAGTGTACGAAGACAATGGGGGCAAGGTGTCTTGCCCAAGGACACAAGGACAGTATTAACCTAAGGGAGCTGGGATCAAAGTGCCTGCCTGTGCCATGTGGATCCAACCTCCGGATCAGAGGACGAGCACACTACCAACTGAGCTACATCACAACAAATTTGCCAGAAGGAGAAGATGACCTCTGCACCCAGGAGAGAAACAGCTTGAGAAGAAAGGCATGTTCCTCCCAAAAAAGTGAGATCCCCCCCCACATGTTGTCTTTATTTCAGACACACATGTGAAACAGACAAGCTCATTGTTCATCAAACTTCTTTCATTGTGTCTGTGATGTTTCTCAGTCCTCTGTACGCAGCCATGTTTGCTTTGATACAAATACAGAGTGGATTTGCAAACTAAAATATTACAAAATTCTATTATAATTTAGGAAAACAGGAGAAAATGTGGTGTATTATAACTTTATTGGCACCCAAACATGTATTCAGCGGCAGACTTACCATTAAGCAGCAGGCTGACTTTGCCTTGAGCCCCTAGCTGGAGGGGTCCCAATCAGATGCCCTTCCCAACCACCATTGGCACAAAGCTCGAAATACTTGCTAATCTCTAAGTGTCAGAGTAAATGATGACAGTGTACTTTAAAAAAGAAAAGACAAAAAAAGTACTTTCTGAATGTCAAAATCTATTTTATCTGTCCAAGCAATCTCCCTCTGGTAATAGATAAGATAAGATCACCTTTATTTGTCCACAGTGGGGAAATTACAATGTTGCAACGAAGGGTACAGAAACAGATTATGCACAGTATAATAATAATAATAATATAATAATAATAACACTCTTATTTACAGCTGTCATGTGGACAGAACATATTGCACAGGGATATTGAACAGGAGTATGATAGTATTTCACAGGAGTATAACAGTATTGCACATGATTATGAAAGCTGAATGACACGTTCAGAACAGTGTTTTGTTGTAAAGTGACAGCAGCAGAAGGAAAAACCTGCGAAACCTCTCCTTCACACAGCGAGGGTGGATCAGTCTGTCACTGAAGCTGCTCTCGGACAGAGTGTCCTGCAGGGGGTGAGACTCATGGTCCAGCATAGATGTGAGTTTAGCCAGGACCCTTCTGTCCCCCACATCCTGCACCGAGTCCAGAGCACAGCCCAGGACGGAGCTGGACTTCTTGATGACTTTGTCCAGCTTCTTCCTCTCCTTCTCTGTGATGCTGTGATGCTGGTACAGTCCCCACATTTACCTTACGTCACCCAAGAACGGCAGATCAGCAAGAATCTATGCAGCAAACCCATTCCTCTTTATATTTTGTTTTAATGTGCGGCGTATGGACAGGGTGCACATACGAGCAGCTGCATGCAAAAACCATACACCAAGCATGCAGCTTCCTATGCAGCAGTGAAACTTTCATTTGTGCTTTATAAACTTATGAAATGAACAGAGTGGATTCATTTAAAAGAGCGAGGCAAAGAGGTTTGAGTCTACGGAGCCACGCCGTATCAACAGAAGTACGGCTGGGTATAGTTTACCCACTACAAATATTGATCACTGACGCGTAACAGTACTTATGTGCTTCTGACCTGCACAAACATGACATCACTCCTTCATCCCTCCACGGTCACTTCTCTGAGGGCTCATAAAAGTTGTGATTTCCTTTTTCTGTTTTCTCTGGGCATAGGGAGCGATCAGTGAACTGGGTTTAGGAGCAGAACACAGGTGGATCAGGGCCACTGGTAAAAACGCTTGTCTTGCAGAACAAACGGTGAATCAAAAATAATTCAAACCAATTTCATCTTGGGCCCCCAAATATCCATGGAGTCCATGGAGTCCAAGTCCATGGAGTGTGTGTTTGTTGTTTTTATCTGAAGGCGCAAAAGCACAAGCCTAAGACATATTTCTGGGGACAAGAGAGTATAACTTGTATTGTAGTGTTTGAATGAGTACAGGCTAAGGAATGATGGCTGTGAACCTGGATGTTGCAGGTCATGATAGAGTCCGGTCGTCCAGTCCGCCTCATCAGCACATAAACATCTAGTGCTGAGGTTTGAGGATTTAGGAGATTCTGTTCAGGACCAACAGTTCCTCAAAAAGCACAGCTACAGCAACAAAGATCGCTGATTAAATGTCCCTTAATGAAGATTTATTCTTCAAATTAGTCAAATCAACGTGACACTGAATCCTTGCTTCTTTTTTTGCTTCTCTGACAGAAATGTGACGTTAACGAAAAATAAACCTGCGACCGATAACTAAAAAATCAGGAAAATATAGATTTGAATTGCACTTGGTATCTGAAGACATTTTGTGTTATTTATTTTCAGCATTTCCCTTTTTGCTTGTTGCACTTGGGGAAAAATTAGGTTAGAGATTCTCAAATGAATGATTTTAGGACCCCAACCATGGCACTCCCAAATTCATCTCAACAATGTTTGCTATTCCTGTTCCTTGCTTTACGCTTCATGTATGTACCTTGACTTATGCTTACTGAAACAAGCTCTATTAACGCTCACTGCTTCCTTACACCCTGAGGTTGTAGTTCCAATTTGATGAACAGGAAATATTGCATCAACGTTGCATATTTGAGGCACAGAGTTTCAATTTAACCTGCATCCTTCTGGCTTTAAATAAATATAGTCCTAATGTATTTATTTTCTTTACAATGAATGAGGCGTGACTTTAATATCAAAGCTGGAAGAGCAAACCCATATGAGTGCCGATATGTCACACATGCGATTCCACTGTCATTTACTGCTCTCTGAAGATGTCAGGGAAGGAAATACAGTACGTGTCTCAAGACTTATTAACCTACATTCATTCTAATGAACACGTTAATTTACTAATCATTTCAATGTTTAATGAAAGGATTCCAATTTGCAGTGAAAAAAATAATAAAATAAAATGTTTAAGCCCTGATACAAGGTGTGGTAATGTAGCATGGGCAAATTCACCCTGCAGCTGATGTTTTTTCTTCTCCTTTCTTCCTTTTGCTTGAATATTCACGCCTGATGTAGCAGCAGGACAAATGCACAGAGCTGTGAAGAACCAAAAATATAAAGTGCCCTCCCCAAATGCCAAGCCTATAATATAAGAAGGAAATGGGTGGGTTGTGACATTTACTGACGCTAAAGTTTGAATACTATAACATTGTCAGATGTTGTACTTTATGCACTGTGTAATTTTTCTTCAATAGGACATGTTATTTAACACCCGTTCTATTGCAGTTGGCACAGAGCATTTTTAGTCAAACATTTCAGTAAAGAGAGGAGAAGCAAAGGATCCAAATGGGCCACATCGAACTTGTTAACTGCTCTATGAAGAAACAAGACTCTTGTTTCTGGCAAAGCAAGGTGTTGACCCCTTCATATACCCAAACATCTCAAATGTCCATTCCCTTATAGTTATCTTGCTAAAACACAAACAAATACCCAGATATAGGTGAGGCCATTTTAAAGCTGCAAATTTGGCATATATTTGTCCATCACTGCAGTCATTTTCATTGTTTATCGACACCATTACAGTAGAACACAACCGATACAGCCACACAAAGCCCACATGTATAATGGTGAATGTAATCAAAGTGTCAGTCCCCATACTCTCATCAAAAGAAATCAGTGCAAAATCAATAGGGGACGAAAACAGAGGCACAGCAGGTCAAGGTTCAGGCTGCTGTTATAAATGTATAATGAAAGTGTTTTTTCAAACTCTCCAGGGGTTGGGCCTGTGCTCACACCACTAAGGTGCACCTAAAGGCTACTGTAGGGAACTGGCAGAAATGGCTAAATGCTTTCTGAACAAATATTGCACAAACAAACAGTACTGCAGTGCTAGTACAGAAACCGATGAACCTTTCTTTTATGATGAGCATTTAAACCCCATTAAGAGGCTAGTGACATCTACCACAGCGGGTAATTAGTGTTAGATATGTGAAGCGGAAATGCATTAATGGATGAAAAGTTGATTGGACTGTTATGATTCTTACACTGCAGTGGGCGTTTGGACTCTATTAGACTCCCCTCTTTTCTGTCTCTAATACCTGCCATTACTTATGGTAATGCCCATATGCTCAGCTGTATTTAGGATTCAGAGCCTCTCCATCCTCTTGTGTGAGTCAGGTTTATCTTTTGTTAGCTAGGGAATTTTGATCTGTTTATTTAGTGGAGTCCAATGAAGGATGGCTCATAGAATCTTTGCCTTTACAGTTTTTCTCGCTCTGTTTGCCTATTGGCTCACGGTCAACTTGTCGACATCCAGCCAGCATGCCGTGTTTGTTGATTGGTTTGTAATTATCCACAGTGCTTCCTTGGGCATGGTTCCCAGGTATGTTGATAAGCAGGGTGCTCAACAGCATCAAAGAGCCCATTCTTTGAGAGGTGTTGGGCCTGAAGGAGCAGTGGGAGAGCAGGTAGGAAACATGTGGAAAAGAGGCAAATATAAAAGGCTTCTAGTGGCAGCAATCACCTTGTGATGGGAACTGCAGGGTGTTTGGTGCTGGCAAGAACAGTTCTATCTGGGTTGTGAAAGTCAATCTTCATGCAAAAATATATAACAAAAATATATAACAATTCATATACATTTTTTTGTTCTGTTCATTTCAGAAAGTTGCCCGCTTTTAGCTCAAATGCCAGTTATATACGCTGATTGAGATCTATTATAACACGGAAAGCATGGATTAAGCTTTGACGTCACATAAAAGTGGTAGCATTCCAAAATGGCCAGATTTGTATTTTTGTGTTCCACAATAAAGAGACAGCAATCTCTCCTTCACATACACTAATGGGCAACAACAGTCAAGCAAATCACTGCACATATTAGCATTTTCCTTCAATAACTTAAACTAGCCTACATTTAATGTACTGAGTATGGATTATTCGCATTGTAATGCTTGAAAGAATATTCTGTCCGGTTTGTGTAAAACTACATATTAAGCAGATATTATTTATGAATGACGTTATGTCAATAATTTTGACATTGCACACAGAATAACTTAAAGAGGGTGTATTACATTTTCTATGGATTATTAATTGTTAACACATAGCATATATAGATCACCATTTTACCTTTTGTTGGTTGAAAAAATGAAATGACGAAAACAATGTATTTGGCGGCTCCGTGGCGTGTGGAGTTTGCATGTTCTCCGAGAGTCAGGTTTCCTCCGGGTGCTCCCGTTTCCACTACCACTAAAAACATGCACAATAGGCTCCTCCCCTATGGGGCCGGGACTCCGCTGAAAAATAGATTCTAAATCTCAGCGGGACTTTCCTTGTAAAATAAAGTTCAATAAAATAAAATGAAATGTCGTGTTCTGGTTTTGACGCTTGGATTCTCTCCCCCTCCTCTTGCTCCTCTCGCTAAGTCACTCCCCTTCACAGCGTCAGCACAACACTTGGCTCAAAATCCTTAAGTTTATTTAAAAACAGCTTTTTAATATTTAGTTTATGCTCGCTTCGCTCCGTTTTAGCAACTCTTGCTCTGAGTGGTCACCTGGTACGCAAGCCAGCGCTCCTCCTTACGTAAAATATACACGCTTCCGTCAACATTAATGTACAGTTTATTCAACCATTCAAACTTGTAATTTCTCAACTAATACACTCAAACATGGAGCACAGAGTGATATTTAGAGCTCAATAGGCCCTTTTCACAATAGCGCCCAGCTAGTTCCGGTGGCTGTAAAAGTTCGGATCTTCACTTCTCGTCCCATTCATTCTCTTTGGGAATTAGTCTCAAAGCTAAAGGCTAATATACACTTGAATATAAAACAATTGGCTTTATAAACATGGATTTCCTCAGGTGACGTATTAACATGGTACGTAAATGTTTTAACAGCTGCCTGTGATTATCCATCTGCAACTGGCTCTCTGGTTTGTGTTAATTAATTATTGATTTATTTTAGCAAGACTCGGCCAATTTCCCATAAAGAATGAATGGAGCAGGAATTGGAGCTCGGCAGTTTTAAGGCAACCGGAACTAGCCACTAGTTTTTTGTGAAAAGGGCCTATAAACATGCTCAAACATTGTTGCATGGTTTCTTAATTTTTATTCCAAACATTTATATTCATAATTTGCAAATTAGAAACAATATAAATCAAACCTGTCCCTCCAGCATTGACAAAATCTTAACTGATGAACTCTGTGTGATAAAAAAGCAATTATTACTATTTCTAGAGCTAAGCACATGATTGCAGGGTTGTAGTAATGCACTGATATGGACATTTTTGGCCAATACTGACACAAATGTTTTGTGAAAAGCTTTGGTTACTAGGCCAATATTTTAGTTGTATATAAAAAAAAAAATCTGAGAAAAAAAACAGTAGTAAAAATGTGTCTGACAAGCACATATTTATGGACTAATAATCATGCATCTCACAGTAACTACAAACGGACTGGATTATTCAACCTTTTGTCTCAGTGTGATCAGTAGGCTGCAAACACCTTCAACTTTGCGGCGTAACAATGTTTAGTTCATATTCTTGAGTCAGACAGACTCAACAGATCTTTTGTTTCATTCAGTTGTGTTGTGTCCAGTTAAAGACCTGTTGCTCGCAATACCTTGTGGTCTATATTGACCGGTCTAGTGACCAGCGCTGGACGCTACTTTTGAAGGTGCTTTATGATAAAAATTCACCTAGTTTTACACCTGCTGGACATTCAGACTGCAGTATAAAAGGGGTGAGCCCTAAATAGTGCTCATGTCGGGTATACGCAGGCCTTGTGCCTTCACCGCCATTGGCTCAAAATGGGGGCCATGTGTCATGGCCGGTGCTTGGTGGTCCTCTGTACAAAAGCAGCACCTTGTACAATGCATCCTCTTTACAAACCGTAAAGAGAATTTGAATAGCTTTCGAATTGTGCCCTGGAAGGATCCAAGATTACTCAAATATTTAAAACCACTTCACACTTGTTTTTGATGAGGGAATAACAAAATAACAAGATCCCAAAAGTTTATTTTACATACCACCCACTCTTTAAGAATAGTATATAGTAAAAAGTAAAAAAAAAAAAGGCATTAGTAAGCTTTTTATCTACACTGCAGTACAACTAAGTCTGCAGTAAAGTAAGCCAAGCTATATTAACTGTATTCTATACCTATTGGGGAATTGGGAGTTAAGTTAATCCAAAAATACTTGTTATTGTAATGTCTTATAATTCCTTTCTGATCCTTCACCCCCCATTGGGAGATTGTAATGTCTCTGAACTCTGATAGTGGACAGTTTGATTCCACTTAAATCCCCCTGCATTTCCTCACCACATGTTCTCCTTATTGACTTTTCTAAACTTAAAGTTGTGAAAAAAAAATGTCATCCGTAAGCACAATCTTAAAGAATCTTATTTTTTGGGAAGGTATTATAAGATGACGCAAAGAACAGCAGAAAATGTGAGGTGCCTTAAGGTGAGGAAAACTTCCAGCCCCCAACTCTATGCGGGGGTACTCTAGTAACCCCCAAACACAGTTGGGGGTCTCTAGTATAAACAGTAAACTTTGGTTTCCAGTGTGTATAGCCACTAATTACTGTAAAGTTCAAGTCTACAGCAGAAGTTGTTAACATTCTCATATTGGTATACACTTCTGAGTCAATGTTGCATGCAGTTTATTTAAACAACAAAACAATAGTGCAAATCTGAAATAAATCAAAACAAGGCCAATTAATCGAGGGAAGTGCATTTTTGCTTATTCATTCATATTCATCTAACAATATCACAGATTCCCAGTCAGGGATTCTAACATGTAAGGATAAATACTACAATAATGTAGTCATTTATTAGCTATTGCAAGGTAATTGTAAAATAGTGTTTATGAATTATTCTTAATATTAGTATGGCCGAACAATTTAAACAAAATTAGATCAAATGACTTACAGAATAATTAACAAGTTTGTACCTTGTTCGTTGAATCATATGGTACATAAATCTAGAACCCTGTAGAGACTCATCTTGATGCAGCTGGGGTCTCTCCTAAGTGCAATAAAGAGTAATATGTATTAAAGCACCACAACAGAAGACGATATGCTCCCTTGATGGCGCAGTGCACTTCTAGGTAAAACCGAGGAGATGGAACCATAGAGACATGCTCCAATGGTACGTAATAATGATAATATCACAAGCTCCCGACTTGAAATATTGCTTCTATTGGAAGTGACAGCAGAAAAGCAGCAACAGATGTCATCCCAAAGAATATAATTTCAGCTCATGAGGGCGATATGGAGGACTCTTGTTCGGTGGATGTGTGGAGGTTGAGTGTCCAGGCACAGCAATTCGATTTCTGGAAAAGGAGATATTAAGTCGCAGAAGCAATATTCAGAAAGGCATACGCCCCGCCTGACAAAATAGTCATATACAAAATATTCTTAATCCATTTAGCAAATAATAAAGACTTAAATAGATTTGTTTTGAGAATTTGTTGGATAATCCACACGGCATCGCATCAGCTGCACTTGAATATGCCATCATATCAATGTAACCAGTCATCAGTGCTCCTTACTGAAAACATAAAAAATATAATATATACAGAAAAATACAAAATGTCTTTGTTTTGTTTTGATATTGTTGTATTGTTTGACAATGAATTACAAATGGCATTGTGCAATCCTTCCGCGAAGTTGCAGTTTATGGAGACATTTTGAAAAATGAAATGACATTGTCAAAAAGCAACACTGAAATTACAGAGACAATTTAGATGCAATTGTTTTGACAGTTTAAACAATAATTCAACAAAATAAAGGTGTTACCGTGTAATATTTATTGTCACATCATAACTGTTGCGTAATTTAAATGGATTTTGTTTTCAGTATGGTTGCTAGGTAAGAGTTGTGGAATTACTGCTTCCTATGCCATATTTGCACCACATTCCAACCAGGAAGTAATATTATGAACTTACAAAGATTGTCACACTAGGGTCAAGAGGCAAAAATGTTTAGTAAAATCTTAAATACAATCAAACCTGTCATATGCACTTTAAATGCGTTCCGTGTGTCTATGTGCCATACTTGTTACAACAAAGATTAACCTAGGAAAAAAAAAAAAAAGATAAAACAATTTCTTATAGATATTAAGAAGTAGATAGTTAGCATGCAGGACAACTTTTATTTTATTTTATTTTTCCAATGGGGAAACACTATTACAACATTGGTCAATGGTAAAAAGCATAATATGGACAGTACTAAAAACTTATATTTAAAATTACTTAAAGGGGACAAGGGGAAGCCACTTAAATTAGCTTTTCATCTTGTTACAATGATGTTTCCTCATAATTTTCTTAGTCAAAGTTGTATTTTGATTGATTCTTGTATGTTTGATTGGACCCTCTATTGTCGTGCAACTGAGGCTCAGAAGTCCCTGTTTTCACCATATCCCTGTGTTTCATTGCAATAATTAAAAAATGTTTGACTCAAAATGATACACGCAGGGCTCCAAAATATCACATAGCCACTACTCAAAAACTTAAATGAAAATCTTCTGCTAGTCACGGTGAATTGTCAATACGAAGAGGCTTAACCGTTCTGCAGTTTTGAACAGGAAGTTAGTTGACCTGTTTCCAAGCTGTTTTAGATCAATATTGAGGCTTAGAATGAAGAAAATGTAAAATGACTATGGCCTGGGGGACCATTTTTGTTGGCCCTCATGCTTCCTGCTGAATTAGCCCAAATACTTTTTGTACTTTTACAGTAAAATTGGACAAAATTCATTATCATAACCTAAACAAACAACATTTTGATGTGACACAGACCTACAATTACTGCTTCAAGCCTTATTAAGGGTGTGGTGGCTCATCAAAACTACATCAAATAGATGTTTTATATATCTGTATCTGTATCTGTATATATATATGTATATGTATATGTATATGCAGTGACGTGCAGTGAGGTTCATGCCTAGTGAGGCACTCACTCTTTCAGAGACAGATTTACGAATGCGAATGAACCCAAAATAGCACCTTAAATGTAATTCGCTTGACAACAGACAATGAATTGTGCTTTATATCTCATTTCAGCATTCTTTACACAAACATGTGACATATTTGATTTAAGGTCAAAATTAAGCCAAATTTCAGCCTATTTCAAGCCAAAATAAATGAAAGTGTATGGTCTTACCTTTACATTTTGAAAAGCTCCCAAGATTGACAGGGGAGGCAGAGCCTCTGTCAATCTTGTGTTTATGTGTGTGTGCGTGTGTGGGTGTGTTTGTGCATGTGTAAGTTGGTCTATGTATGTATGTATGTACATACAGTATGTATATATGTATGTAGTCAGCAAGGCTACACCATGAGAAAAAGCCATTCCTCTCTAATCATCTCAGAAAGCAATGTTGTGTAGCTGAGTGAAAGACCACCTCTCTCTTCCAAAGCCCAAGTATATTGAAGACTTTGTGCCCACTGTACAGAATCAGCTCTGCCCAAAGTCACTGGTGAGTTGCATTTCTCAGATTCTGGTCACGTCAGCACTCTCATTCTTTCTGACCTTACTTCAGCTTTTGACACTATCAACCACCCGCTTCCAATTCTCCATCGAGGGGTTCTCTCATCAGCACCGTTAATGCCCTCTACTGGGTAAGGTCACACAATACTGCAAGAACTCAAAAAAAAGTTGAGTTGACTTATTAAAACACAACACCCAAAACAAAGATTTATATACTTTATAAACTATTTATCTGGGCAACCTTGTTGTGTATTTCATGTGTGTTTCTGGCCACATTCCTAACCCTCCATCTATCAATCTATCTATCTACCTATCAACCCATATATTTTTCTAAACATCATCTCAAAAATTAAAACTCAGAAAGCATTTGACTATAGTAAACACAATTAACCAATATAACAAACACACTATTTGTTTCTATTGAAACGAATAGAATTAATCAATGAAAACAAACATTCTAATTAACATAGCAATCGCTACTCTTGCAAAATTTCTTCTCAAAACCATGGACACATTTTGTGTTAGTCATCCATATCTGTTTCCCCACAGATCCATATCTCAGTGTTATTTTTGACAGCAATATCTCCTGCTCACACCTCATCCGTCACACTCCCCTCCAGCCCTCCACTCCTGCCTCTGAAACTCCTCTGTTTATCACATCCGCTATTAGATTACTGCAACAACATGGCACATTATACAAAATAAAGACAACATCCAAAAGTCACCCGCTGCTTCCTTTGACCACACACTATCAACTGCAGAGGTTCACAGTGGAACAGCAGATCCAATTAAAGTTAGTTTTCCCTATTCAGACTCCCCCTCCTTCATCAGTGACTACAGAGCTGAAAATTGGCCTGTAATTAGCTAAACTAGGAATAACACCTTTACAGCAGAAGTATAATAAATGCATTTGAACTGTACATATGTTGTCCCCAATTAATAAACATCCATGAAAGTATGAATAACCATCTATGAAATGAGTCTCCCTTATCTGCACTGTTTAAACTAAACAGGGTTTTTTCACATTAACACGGTTTTATGAATCAAGTACACTCTGAAAAGATAAAATGCACAGACATGTAGTAATGTAATGTCTGTTGTGTATGAGGAAAAATAAAATAAATGTATATGTTGTTTTATAATAAAACATTTTAACAACAAAATATACATTTCATGCAACTGGTAGATGCATGTTTTGTGAGCATTTAACTGTGTTTTAGTTACAGGAAAATATATCCTTATAAGCCTCTATAAGACCATCTGATAACCACATCACCCACATATAGAGCCAATACGGCTTCCCCATCAAAGGCTTCTATCTCATTATCCAATCAAATAAATATGGGCAGAAATAGGGGGGAAAATGGTCTTGCACCCAAACAAACAAACAAACCGTCCAGTAAATAAATAAGTCAGACGCATGGAACGAGATGCCTTGGGATGGAGAAAATCAATTAAGTGAGGGGTCTGTCAAGCGTTTGGAGGGGAATGTCTTCTGTTTTTGCCTGATAAGAACATTTCTGCGCTTGATTCGGTTATGCCAAGAAGAAGATTATTGGCTGGCAAGAGCGGCAGTAGGGCCTTACTCATTAAGTGGTGGGATAGTGCCAGTCCTCAAGACCACAGCCAAGGATTATATGCATTGTAATTGGGGCAAGTCAAACAGTCAAAAACACTTTGCTGCATATTGGCAGGCCTTAGTTCAACAAAAAATAAAGACAAAAAAGGCAAAAATATATTGGATATTTTAAATGGATTCTCCTCCTCCTTGTGATGATTCCAATGTGTGTGTGTGGGCTTTCTGCAATAACAAAAGTGGAGGTGACCAAAAGCGTGCTCTACTTATTACACTGGCTACTACAGAGCATTGTTTTTTTTATAAATTACCCTTGTGCTCTCTTCGGGTCTGGATGACCCACAGGCATCTGTGCCTTCCCCCTCCTTCCACAACATGAAAAAGAGTTTTTTGCGTGTTTATTTATTGGTTTGATTTTTTTTGTTTTATGTTAGTTAGTTAGTTAGTTAGTTAGTAAAAAAAATAAATAAAGTGTTTTTAATCCGCGCACTATCTTTGAGGGTACCACCTGTCACAGTGGGTTGGTTCTTAACTGGCAAAATAAATGTGAATAAATGGGGCTGCCCAATACGTTGTCCATTTGTCCATCCATCCATCTTCTTCCGCTTTATCCTGGGCCGGATCGCAGGGGCAGCAGTCTAGGCAGGGACTCCCAGACTTCCTTATCCCCAGACACTTCCTCCAACTCCTCCGGGAGGATCCCGAGGCGTTCCCAGGCCAGCCGAGAGACATAGTCCCTTCCCCGGGGCCTCCTCCCGGTGGGACATGCCCGAAACACCTCCCTAGGGAGGTGCCCAGGAGGCATCCGGAACAGATGCCCGAGCCACCTCAGCTGGCTCCTCTCAACGTGGAGGAGCAGCAGCGGCTCTACTCCGAGCTCCTCCCGTGTGACTGAGCTCATCACCCTATCTCTAAGGGAGCACCCAGCGGAGGAAACGCATTTCGACCGCTTGTATCCGCGATCTTGTCCTTTCGGTCACTACCCAAAGCTCATGACCATAGGTGAGGGGAGGAACGTAGATTGACCGGTAAATCGAGAGCTTTGTCTTTCGACTCAGCTCCTTCTTTACCACAACAGTCCGATGCAGCGACCGCATCACTGCGGATGCTGCACCGATCCGCCTGTCAATCTCATGCTCCATCCGCCCCTCACTCATGAACCGAGAACCCGAGATACTTGAACTCCTCCACTTGGGGCAAGGACTCCCCACCAACCCGGAGAGGGCAAGCCACCGTATTCCAGTTGAGAACCATGGCCTCTGATTTGGAGTGCTGATTATCATGCCAGCTGTTTCACACTCGGCTGCAAACCGTCCCAGTGCATGTTGCAGGTCCAGGTTTGATGGAGCCATCAGGACAACATCATCTGCAAACATCAGAGATGAGATCCTGTGGTCCCCAAACTGGACCCCCTCCAACCCCTGACTGCGCCTAGAAATTCTGTCCATAAAAACAATGAACGGAACTATGTATTTGGGCCTCAAAACTCCTGCCATCAACACAATAAACAGATATCTTGAAACATTCTTTTGCCTGCAGGGAAAAAGGCCATCACAAAAAATGGAAAAAATGACATTTGATCTTAATTTCAAAATGGACTAATTTGGCAAATTTTTGATTAAGGAGGACGTTTATATTGGACAATGTGTGCAGTACCTTTATTGAGTGTCTTCTGTCAAATAAAGGAGTTCCAGAGATTTCAAGACAAAAACCCTATGTAACAAAACTCAGAAATTATTCTTTTATACACTGACCTTATTTACTTGCACTTAATGCAGTCTTTGAAGGGAAGTCTTTAACCCTATAGCCCCTCAGGTACGCTCCCTGTCTGCCCTTGAAGATGATTGGTAGAAAGGTTTCAATAACGACATGACTGCACCGCGGCGGGTCCCCCAAATGAAAAAGGCTGTCACATGTAATTGGTGTGTATGGCATTGTGCAGAGCCACTGGGACCTCTAAGTAAATGCAAGCTGACATTGTGAAAAAAGGAAGAGAAAATGCTCTTTTGATCCCGTATTCATTCCTCCCCAGTCACTGATAAGACCGTTGTGGTGTGCAATGGAAAGACCATTTCCCCAATGGGGTACAAGGGTTACTGTATAGTATGTCAATTTCGCAAAAAGCGTTGGAGTTAAAATGAAAATAATGTGATTTTCTTGAATAAAAATGGTTAAACATTGACGTTAAACATAGCACACATTTGTAAGTACTTTATAATAGTAACACATTCAATACATTTCTCACGTTAAAAAGGGTGTTCTTTTTCTAACGTTGTTCGGTGTTTCACTATGGGAATTGTCCTGGGCGTGACCAACCACGGAAGCTCCAATGGCACAATGTCTGTTCCTAACAGACAGGATGACTGTATCTCGGGCTCCGCCCCCTCCTATCATACAGTCGTCCCCTTAATACCCCATAATTCTCGCTTTATTCCCCGTGAAGACCACAACATTGAAACTCCTTCAGTGTTTGGGACCAGACAGCTAGCTTCTGTTAAACTGTTCAAAGACGAACCGTAAAGAATATTGTTGACGAGCGCAGTTGCCAGCTTGGTTCTCACGCCGGGTAAGTTCTCACAAACATTATACACTGTTATTAAGGACAACTACTGTGTCAAGGTGAGTTGTTATTTTTGCAGTGTTTTTTTCCCCGGGTCAGTCGACTTTAATATCGTTTTCCCGGCAAGTAGCACTTGATAAGCTACTCAAACTAGCTTTTATGTTTAGCATAAAGTTGCTAATCAGTGTCATATTAGGGTTATCGCGTCAAGGCGGCCCGTTTTCTGATCGGTTAGCATTCATTTGTTGACGGGTCAGATGCAGTGTGTGGTTCTGCCAACGTGTTACGACGAGTAAATGCAGTACTAGCATTTACACTGGTTCTTCTCTCCACTCAGGCTTAATGTCAGCTCCTGCTCCCACCAAAGGGTCGGATCTGAAGTCTAAAGAGGGTTCTTCCCGGGCTTGTCCCGCGTCATGCAGAGCCGCCATTTTGGCCAAAGACCGTCATCCGCTCTGCATTTCATGTATGGGCACTAAACACGCTCAATCTGGGCTGGCGGGCCACCAGTTCTGCTCCTACTGTGCATCAATGCCGGAGAAAATATTAGAGAGGAGACTCAGAGTTGCGGTGGCGGGCTCCCGAGACCCAAGTCTTGCGGGGGCCACGATAAATCCACAGCCAGCGCACACCAGGCGCAGCCTAGCATGATTTGGGTCCACTAAAATGCCTCCACTGTTTGAGGACCTCCTTGACATGGAGCCAGGTGAAGAGGACGTGGACCTCGAGGATTTCCTCAAGGCTGTGGATATGGAGGATGTGGAGGAAGACTCCACATTCCCACTGGCCCATTCCAGACCCCCCAGTGCATCCGAGGCTACATCCCCTGTGGACAGTAACCTGTATGAAGAGTGAAAACGTGCTGCCACCAGGCTTAATGTAACCAGGCCTGCAGCTGCGGACACACACGGGGGGTAGAGGGACATATATCATGGCAAACAGCTCCCACCTGTTCAACCACCTCCCAAGTAATTCCTTCCTGCTGTTCCTGTGTGCATGAAGGAGATGAGGCGGTTTTGGGCTAACCCGCTCAAGAGCAAGCTCCCAGTTCAAGGATACTCTAAAAAGGAAATACATGGGATGAAAGAGTTAGGGTTGGCTGAACCCCCAGCAGTGGAGCCCTCTGTGGTATATTACCTCCACCCTAACCGCCGTACCATCTCAGCCTCAATTAATCTTCCCCTTCCCAGTAAAATGGAAAGGGTCACATCCTTCTTTTTTCAATGCATTTAGAAATATGCGGCACAGTCTGCATGTGTACTGAATACTGTAACTTTGCTGTCCGCTTACCAGGGGGAGACACTTGAGGAACTGGGCCAACAACTGGACACGGGTACACCCAACCCGGTCCTCTGGGGTTGCAGTGAGGGGTCAGCAGGCAGGCCAGCAGCAGCAATAGCGGTCAGGCAATCCCAAACCGTGGGGAAATCGCTCATCGCGCCCTGGGGAGGGGAAGAAGAAGCGCACAACCTAGCAAATGCCTCGACTCCTTCCAGAGAAGTGATTTCACCGGAGATGTCTGTGGGCCCACTCGATGCCCAGACAGGGCGGTGGCGCGCATGTGCAATGGACTCATGGATTCTCTCCACTATTCAACAGTGTTACAGACTACAGTTTGCAGTAAAACCAACTACTTTAAACGGGGTGTTGACCTCTGTGGCCAAAAGAGATGCAATTTACGTCCTAGAGGACGGGTGTGCATCTCTGCTGAACAAACAAGCTATAATCATTGCTCCAAATAGCAGATTGTCAGCGAGGATTTTACTCCCGCTATTTCCTGGTTCCGAAGAAAGGCTCTATGGCACTGTGTCCTATTCTGGACCTCCGTGTTTTAAACAAACACTTGAGGAAATACAAATTCAGAATGTTGACACACAAGGTCCTCTGTCGCTCAATACGCAAAGAGGATGTATGGAGTTCAGTCAGAGACTTTCTCACTGGATTGTTGAAGCCATATCCCTGTTTTATGCCTGCAGGGACATGGCACCCCCACAGGTATTAAGTGTACACTCCACCAGGGGTGTAGCTACTTCCTGGGCCCTGTTTAGGGGTATCCCTGTACAGGATATGTGCTGCAGCCAATTGGGCTTTGCCGCATACCTTTGTACGGTTCTATAGACTGGATTCTCTGGCCCATTGTTGGCTGAGGTGATCTGGCACAACATGACCTTCTGCTTCAGGAGCTTGATTCGTAATCCGGGAGTGGGCCATATCTCCCATAGTGAAACACCGACGACATTAGAAGAAAAAAGAGACCTCACTCTGTTATCAAAGAACCGGGGTTACGTTAAGTAACCTTGCGTTTTGATTGTTGGTGCAATCCCTCATTCGTTCCATTGTAGAAACAGATTCAGTTGTAGTCATCTGGACTCTGTTTTTAGAAAAACAAAATGTTTCGACTCTCATCCAAGAGTCATTCTCAATCTACGAATCGAGTTGGGGAACTCAGATTTCATATTCTCCTCAGTGTAAACCCTGCCCACCGGGCGGGCCCTCCTGATAAAGGGAGTTTTTGTTTTGATTATGAAGTCCTTCTCTAAAAATACTTGGACTGAAGATACCAATATAATTGTATTTGAGGGGAAATACATGAAAAATAATTTTACAAAGGAGAAGTAATATTCAGTAAGTAAAGTAAATAATGATCATATGAATGTAAAATAAATAAAAGGAAACCCCACTATATTAGTAATTTTATCAAACCCAATGGTGGTCGGAGTGTTTAATAATGTGCAAACAGTTTTGTGTGAATGAAAGTGAGACGAGGGGAAGACAAGAGGGTAAGACAGAGGAGCGGGGAAGCTCGGAGATGGCTGTTCATTCAAGCATAATTCCATTACGCTCAGTGACTGCTGCAAAGAGGACACATTAGAGGTGTAATCAGAAAGGATGGATAAGAACGGGGATGCACACGGGGAGCGGGACAGATATACTATGCTGATGTGTGTGCCTGATTGAGCCATACCCTGTGACCCATGACCTCAGTACAGAGACAAAAGAGGATAAAACGACACCTGTAAGAGAAAAGGATATGAACATCAGTGGAGCTAATTATTTTGTTCTCTTCTGTTTTTCCTCTATGACCTTTTTTTTTTAAAACTTATACCGCAATGTTATTATCTTTTTATCGCTAAGGTCTATTGTCACTGTATACATTTTTTGCTGCTTTTAAATTGGGGTATGTAGGATGCATTCTTGCTAATTTAAAATGGAGCTACAATCACAGGCAGTGACATGCGGTGAGGTTTACAGCTGGTGAGTCAAAGAAGGCTCAAATAGGTCTATTGTTGATGGCCACTTATATCTGGAAAGTATTCACTTTTCCCACATTTTGTCATGTTACAGCCTTATTTCAAAAAGGATTAAACTCATTATTTTCTTCAAAATTCTACAAACATTCCTCCATAATGACAACTTGAAAGAAGGTTGTTATAATTCTTACATAAAACTTCTTTGCCCATCCTCTGGGATGCTTCTAAAGAAGTTTTAAGAGGAAAAAGCCATAGCCTCAAAAAAGAAACAAAGGGTGAAAAAGCTTAATTATCTGCAAGAAAAAATTAAAATTGTTGGAGGTAAATCATGCCATGAAGGGGAGTCCTCAAATGCTACAGGAAATTAAAAAGATACGAGGAGAAATTAATGATTTGACCTAACAGGAAATAGTTAAGAAAATGCTCTTTACCATACACAAATATGATGACAGTGGATTAAAATCTTCTTAATTATTATCCTGGAAACTTAAAAAACAACAAGCTGAAAGGGCAACTTTTAAAATACGAGACAGGCAATACAGGCTATACTACTATAGTATAGGATAAAATAGACTTACTATGTACACAAGAATTGACAGTTAAATTTACAGATGTAGTGCAGAAAGTGATTGATTAAATTATGGTTAAAGTGGTCGGTGTTTAAGAAGTGTTCATGAGTCCAACGGCAGAGGGAAAGAAACTATTCTTGTGGCAGGAGGTTCTGGTCCGGATGGACCGTAGCCTCCTGCCTGAGGGGAGTGGTTCAAATAGTCCAGGGTGAGAAGGGTCAGCTGTGATCCGACCTGCTCGTCCCAGAGCCTGGAGAACGTTTCCGCTACAGGTCCTGCAGAGATGGAAGTCTGCAGCCCGATCACCTTCTCAGCAGAACACACAATGCGCTGTAGTCTCTGTTTATACCTGGCTGTGGCTCCAGCGTGATGGAGGAGGTGAGGATGGACTCAATGATGGCTGTACCATCATCTTGCTGGCAGCTTGGCTTTCCTCAGCTATCGCAGGAAGTACATCCTCTGTACATCAAGAAGGCCCAGCTTCTTGATGAGGGAGCTGATGGTCGGCTCCCACTTGAGGTCCTGGGTGATGGTGGTGCCGAGGAAGCGGAAGGAGTCCACGGTGGTGATGGGGGAGTGGTGGTGATGGGTGAGAACAGCAGGGAGGAGGTGAAGGACTTGAGGTGGGGCAAGACCAGGCATTCAAATGACTTCATGAATACAGACATCAGCGCCACATGCAGATTCCATCTAGAGAGATAATTTACCAATTTATTCTAATTTATAACAAATAGTCTAATGGTGCTTTTCAAATAAATGGAAATGTTTTATTGCTCTATTTAAAGTTGATTAGAATATAAAGCTGACATGTTTGTTCTGTTCAGAACATCACACGCTGGACTTTCCTCTGGGCAAAACAATGCTGCGATGTGATTGGCTGAAGGGCGTTACATGCAGAAACCTTTACGTTCCTCTCATCAGTCAGTGCTGCGCTTCTTTCTGACGGAGCATTCACACCACGGCGTTAAAGCGTCCAGTTTACATTCAAAGTCTATGTGGACGCGCATATTGGGCCAAGACGCAGCTCCAGACGCAGCTCTTGGAGCAAATAATGATATTCACTAAACTCTGCTCACCTCTGAAGTACATGCGGGACCTAGTCAAGCCGACGAGCCGATTGCTTCCATTTTGATAATGTATGAAATGTATTTCTGAAACGTGTTTTGGCTCACAGGTTCATTATAAAACTGCAGTAAAAGTTCACTCGTGAGGCAAACAATACGCTTGACTCATGGCAGAGGCCGGTTCTGAGCCCGTGGACTGTTGTGCTATCTTCTTTGTTCTTGAACTCGATTATTTCTTATTTACAATTCGGCTGATCAAAATGTAAAGATAAGACCATAAACTTTTTTTTTTTTTGCTTGAAATATGGTGGAATTTGGCTCAATTGGAATTAATTTTGACCTTAATTCAAATATGTCACATGTTTGTGTAAAGAATGCTGACATGAGATATATAGCACAACTCATTGTCTGTTGTCAATTAAATTATGTTTAAGGTGCTCTTTTGGGTTCATTCGCATTGGTAAATCTGACGCTGAAAGAGTGAGTGCCTCACGAGCCATGAACCTCACTGCACGTCACTGACAGACTCATGTACTTTCAAACAGCAGCACAAACAGTCTCTTTGTAAAATGAGTTTCACGATACCTGGAGAGTGTTGTTGAGATTGCAGTTTCTTTTCATCCTCAAGTATTTTCTTCTTTCGTTTTTCAGCACCGGAAAGATATAGTCTTTTGAACATGACAACCCCGTTCTGTTGTGTTTGTCTTGTTATGAAGTTGACCATTCAGCGCAGGTGAATGCTGTTTGCGTATTATATGTTACCGCAGTGTGCGCAGCCGCGCTGAGCAGCAATATTAACGCTGTGTTGCTTTACGTCCACGATCATCCTGTCTCCATGGCAATGTTTGGAGGTCATCTGTAGCTCTACAAATAAAATTGAATTTGAGGGGAATTATATCCCCTCCTTGAACTGACACCTTAACGTGCAGTGGCAGGAGGTTTGAGGCGCCCGGGAGCTATGTATGTCTGAGGGCGCTTTGTAAGTCGTATACGAGTTTTTAAGTCAGGATCCTGAGAAAGGCCCATGCATGCGCATCGTCTCACCTAAAGCAGCAGAGCTTCTGGAGCGTCTAGTCTTAAGAGTGGTTAATGTGAACCTATCCTTTTATTTAGGCTACATCAAATAAGTGAAATCTCAAACTATCACCACTGCAGCCTGTTTATGTCCAAATGTTTGCAACTCTGTCTGTTAAATGGTTTGAAATAATAAACCATGAGCAGCAATCACATAGCATAATTTGCCCATTATATCCAAATGGACCGTCAAAGCCCACCCCAGAATCCAAAAGCAGTCATTTGATGGAGAAGTGTCCTTATCCACTCTGTAACTCTGTCTGTTAAATTGATATAAAGTCATAAGCAGCGACTGTCATGAAAATGGTTCTAATCTACCTCCTCACTGCACTGCCGCTTGTTGCGCAGATCTGTCCCATTGTGTCGTGCAATGAAGGATCGAGGGCATCCTCGACACTGCACGCACTGACACAGAGTGAAGCGGGGAACTCCCTCTGCCACAGGTAAGGCACGTTGGTCCGAGCATCTTGGCTCTTTTGGGTGCACTGTGCCAACCACTGTGATTTCAAGCAGACATGTACCCTTCTTTGTCTTTTAGGCTATGCATTGTTGTGCAGATGCAGTTGTCATTCATTCAGCAGAATGTACTCTTTGTCAGTGTGCACAATAGGGTAGAGGCCACTATTCTTTTTTCATTTCATTTTTAACAAAAAGAAAAATAAAACAACAAAAAAACAGAGCGGGACCAGAGCTTAAGATAGGTGAAGAATAAAATTTGAAAATAAAGGAGTGGCATCCAAAGAAAAGAAGGGTTAAAGCATATTCAATCCAAAATAAATCTCAATTTTATCCATTGTCTGTCAAATGTGTCTATTTTCAGGTTGAGTCCAGAGGGGATTTTTTTCCCATTGTGCGTACTGGTATGTTGGTTATGATGTCAGTCCGGTCCTTAATCGTCGGAGCAGTTTGTGTCATCCATGTTTTTGTGATGGCCTTCCACAGTGCCACAAACACGTGTCACCTCGCCTGCTCTCTCCTCAAACACAGCCTAACCCACTGCATCTACTGGTTAAATAGACAGGGTTGGTTAGAGTAGCAGAAAATTGTACTCAAGTAAGAGTGAAGTTACTTAATAATAACATTACTCAAATAAAAGTACAAAGTGATGCTCCAAGAAGCAACTCAAGTAAGAGTAACTTTAAAAGTAACTGTCTGGATGTAAAATTTGATTCATAATTTGAAGTTTATGTAATTGGAGGGGAAAATCTAAACTAATGCACAAAATCTGGTTTTCAAAAGACTGAGACAAACATTAAAAAAAAATAAAAAAAAAAGTGGTGCAGGAAACGCAAATGTATCAAATGATTTCATATTGTCTTCATAAAGTTTTTGTCACTAGATTTACTCACAGTGGGAAGAGGAACAAACCCTTTTACTCAAGTAAGAGCACTGTTACTACAATGAAAATATTACTCATGAAGGAGTAAAGTTGTCAAAACTTTTGGGTCTCACCTAACACAGCAGAGCAGTAGAGCGTAAAGTTGTCAAAATTTTACTCCAAGAAGTACAATTTCTTGAAAAATGTACATAAGTAAATGTAGCTGAGAACTGACCACCTCTGCAAATACAGTAGGTCTTGCTTCCAGTATAGTAGGTCCAGTTCGCACAGTTGACACGGTCTCTGACTGGTCATATAGTAAAACGCCAACGTTGTGGCTTTTTAGTGAATAGTTTTTACTTGACTGAACGCCTTACATCTTCATATATTTTGATCTCCTGCCTTGCACACATGCGGGGATCGCCTACACTATTTTACGCACACAGGCCTGCTTTGGTGACTGAGGTGGCTATAGGTTAACGCTGAGCAGAGAAAGGAACGAGTGTGAGACATTACAGTTTATTAAATGTGCGCATTTGTTTTATAGCGTCATTATAGTGGAATTGGCAGCACAGGACCGGTGTCAGCCTTGGGTGACGAGAGAAGTGGTGTGTATCTGGCGCCGCGTCTGGTGCGCTCTGGGGTTGAAGAGACAGAGGCAGTGTCAGAAACAAACAAATTGTAATCGTTTGCAGCCCTGCCCTGACTAAAGAGCAACATGTTAGTTAAATTGTTTGGTTAATGGACACAGCTGTGCTGCTCCGAGATCCAGTTGAATACAATGATCAAATTATGCACAGTGCTTGTGCTTTATTATAACCATTTAACAGACAGAGTTACAAACAGTTGGACATAGACAGACTACAGTGGTGACAATTTGAGAGTTCATTCATTTATTTTATGTAGCCTTAATAAAAGGATTCACATTAACCACCCTTCAGACCTGACGCTCCAGACACTGCTGCGTTAGATGAGATGATGCGCATGCAAACAGAGACTACAGCGCATTGTGTGTTCTGCTGAGAAGGTGATCGGCTGCAGACTTCCATCTCTGCAGGACCTGTACGTCTCCAGGGCTCTGGGACGAGCAGGTCGGATCACAGCTGACCCTTCTTACCCTGGACCTATGGACTATTTGTGCCACTCCCCACAGGCACGAGGCTACGGTCCATCCGGACCAGAACCTCCCGCCACAAGAATAGTTTCTTTCCCTCTGCCGTTGGACTCATGAACACTTCTTAAACAACTGCCACTTTAACTACAATGTAATCAATCACTCACTGCACTGTCACTTTCTGCACTGTCAATTTAACTGTAAATTCTTGTGTACATAGTACGTCTAATTTTATCTTATACTAGAGTACATTTGAACTGTTTCCTAATGCATGCTCCTTTAATTTCATTTAAGTTGTTTTTTTATTATTGCTCAGTGTTTTATGTTGCACCTTAACGCCCGAAACAAGTTCCTATTTTTGTGAATTTTGTTCATTGACAATGGCAATAAACCTTTTCTAATTCTGATTCTGATGCACGTGTACTTTCTCAGGATCCTGACTGACAAATTTGGGAGCGTGAATTACAAACTCTGGAGCGCAATTTATGAACTCAGAAACGCGACTTACTAAGTCGGGAGCATGAGAAAGATCCCTTCCTTTAAAAAATTGCTGACGGCACATGGGCTCGGTACTATAAACTTGGTTTGACAAAATATTATTAGCACATTGCTCTCTTGGACTGGTTCAGAAGAAGTTAACAACTGTATCAATAGAAAGGGAAAGGAAATTCATAACAATGACAAAAATAGAACCTGGGCATTTTGTTTGCATTGGGATTTTATTGACTGGCATGTAAGGCACTGCCTTATCTTGGAGATGTTAGTGCTTTACCCACTGCACTGTTCCACTGCAAAACATTAAACTTATCCATCTTGAATTCCAATGAGAAAAGGGTTATAATTACAATTACAGGCTTTTTGTATGCATTTGTTGGAAACAAGTAGTAGTACAGTTTTTCTCCCACTCGAGTGCATTAGTGAACACACCTCTTGTTAGTTTCAGGCCTTCCACCTGATTAGCTAATCTATTAAAGGTGAGCAGGTCAGAGTTTCTTCATGTTGGGGCTGTGCAAGTAAGTAGCTTTACCCATCTAAAGTCTCATTTGGTACATAACCTTAGTAGTTGACCTCCTTAATGGTTATATATTTTTTTGATTGTTGGAGCGAGTTACATACTGCACCTTAAGTGTACAAATGTGAGTATAATTATTTCCTTTACTTTGTGGTCAAGTAGCTACATAGCTTTAGCAGTCAACTTCACTTGACTTATCCTTTACATTGTAAAATTCACTTCTCACTATTTGAACAAAAGTTCTAAAAAGGCCTTTGGTGTATCTGCTGAACAACAACCCTTATATTGTACAAACATTGGAGAACAGGTTCAAGGGAAGAGGTATGTTAAAAGCAATCAGTGGAGACTTGGTAGCCCCCTCCGGTTCTGTGTCTAAGCTCTATATTTTCTCCCAGACACGGCACTGAATTTCAACTACTGTTTAGGCATACACTATAGCCCAGAGTGCTTATAAAGGGAGTTTGTACTCAAGATTCAAGCAAAAGTATACTTGGCAGTGGTAAGCACTTGATTGGAGTCATCAAGAGCCCCACTTGGAGAAAGTATAGCTACTTTAGTTACTAGTTTACATTTTCTAGCTTTTCAACTACCTTAAGCACCTTGTATAACTTAAAACTACCTGTTTATTTTAGAAAGCCTAAGTTGGCCAGAAATGTGGCTGTGGAAAAACCTGCAGGAGCTCTTGTACTGTACTGATCTAGAACACTGAAAAAGCACCACACAGTCTGGTGAAGAAAGTGTATGGACTTTATAAACAAGAGAAGCGCCACCAGAAGATAACATTATAACACGCTTATTAAGATTTTTTCAAAATACAAAAAATATACAAAAGTCAGTAAAGCTATACATACGGTTTAAATTGAAAAAATTAATAACGCTACATTTAGGTTGTTTTTGTGCTGTATTTTGTATCGACCAATTAGTCGACTAAATGTAGGTGAGGCTAAACTATGAAGTCTCTCGATGAATCTAACCCAATCTGCACTCAAAAATAAACTATACAGAAATGTGTATTTTTATGTTAGGGATATATATATATATATATATATATATATATATATATATATATATATATATATATATATATATATATATATATATATATATATATATATATATATATATATATATATATATATATATATATATATATATATATATATATATATATAAAATATTAATATAAATTAGGTTAAACTCATGATTCATTCCAAAATCTTCAGCCAATTCGCTTCATATCTTTTCCTTTTTGCTGTTTAAATTATTTTAATCGAAATAAAATAGTCAACTAATAAAAATGTTGGTGGACTAAGACACCATCAACCAATTAATGGACTAAACAATTTAAGAATTACAGACCTTTATTGCTGTTGACTTGCATTCAGTGTTGATAACTCTGGTTCCAGTGAACTGATTTTGTGTGCAGTGGTGAAGTTTCTGTTGGGTTTATACAAACATCAATACAGATGACTCATTGGCAGCTGGCAGCCCAAACATGAACCAAATAGTAGTGGGGCTCAGTGGGTAGTGTTACTCCATCCTGTGCTCTGCACCAGACTGAATCATTTGGCTGTAATCCACCACTCCTGGGCAGCCGTCTTATCCTTGCTGATTGATGACTTCTGCCATGTCTAATCACACTGGCAAAGAATCGCTCTTACTGAGTGCATCTGAAGTGCCAAGCCATGTCTATGATACCTTTGGCTTGACATGTGGAGGTAAAAGTATACCAAATAAATCAAATGATCTCTAATAAACATGTAGTCAAGTGAAGTTTGTCCCTCAATCAACTCTTAACAAGTCAGTACTTTTGCCTTTGCATGCTGTTATTTGTCTCTATCTTTATATGCATGTTATTTACTATTCATAAGATCTTGGTCGGTAAGCATTTCTGCCCATTAACCAGTGATTTTTCAAACCTCTGAAGCTTCTTGTAGTTGATGAGTCTGTGACCCCGTTGCCATGGAGTCCCATCCACAGCACACACAGCTTACTTCACTTAAGTCGGATCGGTCTTGCTCCTAAAAAGGTCAACTTTATTAACACAGTGGAACACAATGGTTCATGGAACTCCTTGACATGATTATGAAGTCTGACCCTTAAGGCTTCTGTTCACAAGCTCTGCTGTGCCTAGAATAATAGTTTGTACCATGACAAGTGACTCGATACCATGGATGAGTCTGAATAATCTCAGAAATCACCACTGGGCATTATGTTGTAAAGCCATCATGTCCAAGAGCATAGTCAATGGAAACTAATAAAATCACTGTTTCCCATGCAGTGCGACAAAGAGATAACACCAATGATCAATTAAATGAAATTAACCATAATTGTTTGTAAGGTAATGCAATATTTTTACTTTTCTTGCTACAAATTGTTTAACAGTAGGGAGGAATTGCAGTAGACATGTTCAAATCAAACATCACCTTTACTGATAACTACTGTAATGTTAATTTATTATTAATTACACAAAGTGTTTTTTTGTGTTATTTGTTATGGTGTTATTCTGTGTTTTGCTTATCAAGCCGATTATTATATGAAAGCTATATATTTCTTCTTCTTCTTATATTTATTATTTTATTTTACACTGAATTTATGTCATTACAATTTTTACATTTGAATTATGTAAACTGATTTTCTTTTATTACATCAAATCAAGTAAAATGATTAATTGATTATGACAATCATGTAAAATTAAAAAGTGTAAAACAATCTGTGGGAAATAATCCAGTGCTTTAATATTCAGATCGTACAGTGTTTTAAATGTCAGTGTTTACAAATACAATGTCTTAAAATTCTGTAAAAAATACAATGTTATATTGAGTTTGTTAAAATACAGTGTTTAAATTTCAATGTATGAAAATACAATATTTTAAAAACGGTCTCAAAGTCTCAGTTTAACTTCCAGACTGAAGCAGTCAAACTCCTCTTCCCCATGAGCACAGTCCTGCTACGTCATACCTTCTGCTTCTCTTTTAAAATTAGGAAAATAATACTTTTAAAATAATGTTTGGTCTATTTTTGTATTTATATTCATATATATATATGAATGTTTAATTCAGAGAGATTGACACAGTCTCTTTATTTAAGATCAGGCTTAAAAGTTCCTCTTTGAAATCGCTTATGCTCAGGGCAGTTAGGAACGGAAATAAAAACCTACAGTTCCCAGCTATGCTGCCCTAGGAGCAACTATGCTGGGGGAAGTCTGGCAGCTTGAGCACTATCCTCTGCTTCTGACTACTTTTTCTATCAAACAATACTTCAATATTTAATTTCAATTGCAAACTCTTCATCGCTTTTCCTTCTTCTTCTCCTACTTCCCCGCTGAGAGGCACATCGATGACGTGTGGATCCAGATGCTCCTCAACTGCCTGGGGAAACGTTCTTCTAAACGGTTCTTCATCTGCCTAGAAGAACTGCTTCCCCTCCTGTGTAGTTCCAGCTCCACTGTCTATCTCACGTCCGCCTGTCCATCCAAAAGGAGTCAGATCTCTCCTTCACTGTGGAACTCCTTGAGTTTTCTACTTTTTCCGAAAGAGGTTTGGTAGTTTTTCCTGGCCGAGAAGGAGGGTCTAAGAACAGGGGCGCTTGTGACATTTGTCTATGGACACGGGATGCTGGGACATTACCAAGTCCCTATGAACATTGTTTAATCTGTTTTTTACTGTTGCCCCTCGAGGCGACCGCTGTCGTGATTCTGGCCGTTACAAAAATTAATTGAATTGAAACTTGGCCAAAAGAAATAGTTATGGTGTACGTTATCCTGTACCGCCCTCTTGTGGCTTTATTGAGTTGCCGTCAGGCTGTCAATACGTATGATGACACGAAGCCTCTGTCTCTCTAAAAAACTTCACTTAACACCAACAAGCGAAGACAGAAAGCATAGACCATCTTTCATTTTCTTACACTATTTTAAGATAATGGCTGCAGCAGAATTATTGGCGGATGCTTTTCGAGACAGCGTGAAATGGTGACAATATCATAAAAAAACCCACACAGCTTGTGACATAGACACTTTGCATACAAGCACTTATATGGATATAAGTCTACAACAGCCCACTGACTTATTCATATTCAATGAATATTTTTATTTGATTGGATGTTGATGCAAATTAAAACAATTTAGTTACATAAATTCAGTGTAAAATAAAAGCTTTGGTAATAAAAAATACCAAATAACCTTCATAGATTATCCAATCAGAAGGCAGAATGAGCCTCACTTTTTTGTTGCTTAAAGCCAGTTGGAAAGAAACCTAAAAAGTCTCAATATGGTTTGAATACTCTCTATTAAAACCCCAACACCTATACGCCATATAGAAAGCAAATTTAATACTCCCCCTCAAGTCAAATAAGGACTTCACTGTTTACTGAATATGGGAGTATTTACAGCAGGTGATTTCCACAGCTGAGTCTGCATTTGTAGCCAATACAGATAACTGCTGTCACACATAGGCTTCATGTATCAGGGAGAAATGTGACGATCTGGAATATCTGATGTAATTGGGCACTGGAACTGCTCTGATGAGACAGTAAAAAAGGCATGAAGGGAGACATAAAAAGTCAAGGACATTTTTACTGTCCATGAATTTTGATGGAACAACACGTCTGTCTAAATGCCTCATTGTGAAATGGCAGCTTGCAGTATTGTGGATTAAAATTAGTTTAAAAAAAAGCAAGACAATGACAAAACAGAATGAAATGCTCATGCTCTGCAAATGTTTTAAAACATTACTGGACATTACCTAAATTTGAATAAAACAACAGTAACTTGTCTCATAATATTGGACAACAGAGCATTTGGCAGAAGGCCGGGGTGGGGTGGTTTGTGCCATGTGTCTGGACCTAAAAAAGGCTTTTGACTCTGTAAATCACAAGATCTTGCTATCTAAACTGTTATACATTTAACTTCTCGCCAGAATATCTTAAATTATTTAATCCTATCTGGCCAACTGCTCTCAATATTTCTGAATACAATCACATCAATCAATCCTCTCACTCTCTCCACTGGTCTTCCCCAAGGATCCACATTAGCGCCTCAGCTATTCTCACTTTACATTAATGATCTCCCTTCTGTTTCCAATAATGTCTTCATTCTGATAAACCGATGACATTGTAATCTACACACATGGCAATAACATCTCCCAAGTCTCCCAAGTCCCCATGCCTCTAGTCTCACCCTGGCGAGAACACTCCTGTGTCAAATTAAACACTGCAAAAAACTGTTGCCATGGTTTTCATCAAATTCAACTCTCCCCATAGTGAACCAGAGATCTTTTTTTCAGGAGAACGGCTGCATCTTGTTCTGGAATAAAATATCTTGGCATTCTGGAATAAAATATTTTGGCATTCTGGGATAAAATGTCTTGGCATTCTGGAATAAAATATTTTGGCATTCTGGGATAAAATGTCTTGGCATTTCAATAGATTAAAAACTGTCATTCAAATAACACGGCAATAGAATCTGTAGCAAAATAAAATTTAATTTCTGCAATTTCAAACACATCCTCCACCAAATGTCCATACAAGCTGCTAAAATGTTCATGCACTTTATGATTCATCTGGTCAATGGCTAATGCCACATCACTGAAACCTCTGCAATCACTCCAGGACAAAAAACCAAACCGTACTCACCATTGCCCCATCAACACAACGCGTACGCTCTTACCTGTGATCTTCGTCTCCAACGTTCTCTCACTCAACAACAAGATGGATGAACTGGCACTGCTGATAGACAGACATTTTTCTTCGTCTCCTGTTTTGTGCTTCACAGAGACATGTCTCAGCGAGTCGGTCTCGGACTGCACCGTGCAGCTGAAGGGCACCCTCCGGAGGAAAAACACAAGGCAGAGGCGTTTGTTTCTTCGTCAATGACGCCTGGTGTTCCGATGTGACTGTGATCTCAAACACTGCTCTCCTGCTCTGTAATATCTTTTCATTAACTGCAAACCAATCTACTCTCCACGTGAGTTTGCCTCATTCATTCTGGCCGCTGTTTCCATTCCACCGAACGCGAACGTGCAGGAGGCACAGTGCGTAACTCCTATTGCACCGTGGCCTGCTCGCCCGTGGGCTCTTCAGATCCCGCCATGGTTCACCTGTTCCCCACGTACAGACAGAGGCTGAAGCTCTCCAAACCTGTAGTGTGGACTTCTAAGAAGTTGACCAGTGAGGCAGTGGAGGAGCTATGTGCGTGTTTGGACATTACAGACTGGAAGGTTTTTAGAGCTTCCGCAGATTGTTTGGATGAGTACACGGACAGTGTGAGATCATACATTCGATTTTGTGAGCATTGTACCATCACACACCAAAGTCACTTTCAACAATTACAAAAACCCTGCTTCACACCCAATACTGAGGCATTTAAGGCAGCAGAAGGAGGCAGCGCACAGGGCTGGTGACAGAGAGAGCTACAAAGTTGCGAAGTATGGATTTCGCAGAGAGGTGTCGAGAGCTGGACCACAGTACAATATGCGTCTGGATTAGCAGTTCAACAACCCAGCTTCTTTGTAGAGAGGGCTCCGGCTTCTCACCAACTTCAAGCCCAAATGGCCCCACGCTTCAGACGACCAGAAATTGTCTGAGAAACTCAACTCCTTCTACTCCAGGTTTGAGGCCACCCCCCCTCCCCCACTGTGTCTACCTCTGCCAACCCAACTTGGGAGCCCCCTACCTCCTGTAATGGAAAAATGTAATTCTACCGATGTTGCAAATAATGTCATGTCATTCTATCGATGTTGCAAATAATGTCATGTCATTCTATCTATGTTGAAGATAATATTATCTTGGCTCCGGCCAAGTCGAGCTTGGGGGGTCAGATCCTTGAGGGTTGTTTTTCGTTTTGATTGGAGCTGATTTGATTGTGACAATGTGCATCGTGTCAATGTATGTACTGCCTTTAAAAATATGTGTGCTGTGATTGTTCTTGAGTTGAGGGAAAGCTGATCTTGTCAGGGAAAGTGTTTTTATTTACTGTGCACGAGTAAATAAAGATCCACCTTTTGAGAAAGACAAACTCTGTTTACCTCTTTATTTCTTGGTACTTTTCCACAGAAATGCCACAACACTCCCCCACCACACTCTCAGTTCAGAGACAGCTCTTTTGGAAATCCAACCCCCGAAAAGTTACTGGACCAGTCTGTGTCTCTCCTTCCACCCTGAGACACTATGGAGAGGAGCTGATTCCTATCTTCACAGATATTTTTAACACCTCCCTGGAGTCATGCCATGTTTTAGCCTGCTTTAAATTGTCAATCCCAAACAAGCCCCGGATTACTGGACTTTATGACTACAGGCCTGTGGCACTGAAGTCTGTAGTCATGAAGTAGTTTGAGCGCCTGGTCTTGACCCACCTCAAGTCCTTCACCTCCTCCCTGCTGGACCCCCTGCAATTTGCCTACAGAGCCAACAGGTCTTTAGACGACAACCTGGCACTCCACTTCATCCTGCAGTATCTGGACTCCCCGGGAACCTAGGCCAGGATCCTGCAGTTGGAGTCAGGCATGTTGAGCTGGGGGAGCTTGTCCTGGAGCAGAGCAGGGAGGATGGTGTTCAATACAGAGCTGAAGTCCACATACCTGATCCTGGCATAGGTTCCCAGGGAGGGGGGGACCAGGGTTGGGTTGGCAGAGGTGGCTACGGTGGGGGTGGGTGTGGTCACATCAAACTTGGAGTAAAAGGTGTTAAGTTTCTCAGCCAGTTTCAGGTTGGCTGCAGCATAGGGGCTCTGGGCTTGTGGTTGGTGAGAGTCCACTCTACACAGAGGCGGGGTTGTTGTCAGAGAACTGCTCCCTCAGACGCATATTGTACTGTGATCTAGCTCTCGACACCTCTTTGCTAAATCCATACTTCGCATCTTTGTAGCACTCTCTGTCACCAGCCCTGTGCCTTCTTCTGCTGCCTTACCTGCCTCAATTTTGGTGTGAACCAGGGTTTGTCATTATTGAAAGTGACTCACAGTGTCCGTGTACTCATCCAAACTATCTGTGGCAGCTCTGAAACCCACCCAGTCTGTGATGTCCAAACACGTGTGTAGCTCCTCCGCTGCCTCATTGGTACACTTCTTAGATTTCCTCACTGCAGGCTCTGAGAGCTTCAGCATCTGTCTGTATGTGGGGATCAGGTGAACCATGGCGTGATCTGAAAAGCCGAGAGCAGTGCGAGCCACGGTGCGCAAGGCGTTGCTGACTGTTGTGTAACAGTGATCCAACATGCTCTGCTCTCTTAGGGGAACGTTAATAAACTGTCTGTACTTTGATAGTTCGTGGCTGAGATTCCCCTTGTTAAAATCACCCATGATAATACACAAAGAGTCCGGGAAGGTCCGCTCCACACTCAGAATCTAGTCCATGAGTGTGCGCTGTGCCACGTGTACATTTGCGCTCGGTGGGATGGAAACAGCAGCCAGAATGAATGAAGCAAACTCACGTGGCGAGTAAAAATGGTTTTCAGTTAATGAAACGATATTCCAGACTTGGAGAGCAGTGCTTGGAGATCACAGTCACATCTAATGACCAGGCATTGTTGAAGTAACAACAGACTCCTCCGCCGCGTGTTTTTCACCCGGAGAGATCCCTTTGTCTGTCCGCACGAAGAAGCTCGAAGCCCTCCAGCTGTGCGGCGCAGTCCGGGACTAGCTCGCTGAGCCACATCTCCGTGAAGCACAAGACGGGAGATGAAGAAAAGTCTCTGTTTCGTCTCATCAGCAGCGCCAGTTCATCCATTTTGTCTACGGAGAAGCACGAGGACCCCTGCATGTTTTCCTCGTCGTCTTCTCACTCTTCTAGTCAAAAGAAGGGCTAATTCTGCAGCAGAAGCTAAAAAAAAAAGGAACTAGGTCCATAGGAGTTGTGTTTCGGATGGTCAAGAGCTCTTCACGGGTGTAAGAGCACGCTGACACACAATTTATGAACAAAAAACAGACATAACAAAGAGCATCTAAAGGCCACAGCATCCATCGACGGCATCGTCTTGGACATATAAATTTATCTTATAGTTTTTTTTTTAAGCATGCCTTATTTTATATATCTGGCTTTTAGTACTGTTCATTGTTGACTGTTGCAATGAATCTCCAAAGCAAGTTCCTAGCCTGTGAATTTTTTTCACTGACAATGGCAATAAACCTTTTCTGATTCTGATTCTGACTGCTTTTTTCTGTCCGCGCTGCCTCTGATTGGAACCTCACACCCACAACTATCAAAAATACAAACTCGTTTCAACACTTCAAAATATAGTTAAAAGAAGGGCTCGTTGCAAGCCAAGTAAACATTAATTACACCTGATCTCTCTGCTGCCCCTTTCAGGCCACCTGCCTTGTACTTGTGTGTTTGTGTGTGATTGTTTTCTATATAGTGTGTCTGCTTTCTTGTGTGTCTGTTGGTCTGTAACTGTATGATGGATGTGTCTGTGTCATATAATGTAAATAGTGTAAATATTTCTATTTAAAATCATTAGTTTATTGTATTTTTGCATTCCCTGTGTTTAGGCTGACAGTGGTCATGGGACCACCGATGAAAAATAACCTTTTGGCTAATTCTGGAATATTTACAGAAATGTTTATTAATATGCATTGTCTCTGAAATTAATTAATTAATACATTAATTGATTAATTAATTAATGAATTACCACTGATGGAATAGATGTACTGCTGTGGGCTGAAACAATTTCCAAACTGGTTTTGAAGCTCAGGTATGGAAGGTATATCTAAGTGCAGGTAATACATTTGAATTTTTCCCAAAGAGTAAACCCAATTGCAGGACATGACCCATGGAGAAAGAAAGATGGCTTGAAAGACCACCTGCTGGACAGACAGTGGCATGTGTGTCTTATTGACCTTTTCACTGAAACACTGAAAGTGTTCTTTGATGTTTAGTGAAGCTATGATGAATTAAATGCTGCTGACATGTTCTCTAATGTTCATTGTGTTGGAGACAATTACTGTAATTACATATTACATAACGTTGCAGCGCTTTTAGATGTTAGCCAACCCTTTTAGACCCATTTGGGATAGCTTGAAGGTCAGGTATAATGGGAAGACCTGCCGGCTTGATCTGTGTTCAGCTACTGCACTTTCGTTAAATATAATAATTATTTTGACAATTTTTTTATTACATTGAGCATCCTTTTTATAGATGGGAACATCTGTGACTTTATTATTTCTTTCACTCCGTACAAGTTTGCAGCAAAGAAACGTAATGTCGCTCATATCAGTCCACTGCTGGCGCTGAGTGAAAGTCAATTCTATGAAATAATCTTACACTGCTAATTTCAATCAGAGGCTTGCAAGTTTTATTTTCCTAACTGTAAGTGATGGTTTATTTTTGTATATGGAAATGCATGCATGTGATGGGGAAAATATAGCTCTTTATTTGCTGCATGGTCTAGCAGCTTTTTGAATCAGCCAACCAGCCTCAACATCCACAATTAAACAGGCCAAAACATCAGATGACAAATAGCACTTTAAATCCTACCGCAGTTCAGATAAAACCGTTGGAATACAAGCCCTTATACAAGATGACGACACAGTTTGAGGACGGTTTGTAGCATCCTATCAAAATCCCTTTTCCAAATCTAAACCCAGACATGACAGGCAGAAATAAATGCAACTCTACACTTTAAAGCTGTATCTGCACTGACCTGCAGAGACACAGAAATAAAATTACAGGAGAGGGAGATGACAAGTTGTCAGCGTAAAGGCTCGCTGTGAATTCAATTTGTCTTCTGAGCCTTTATTTAGCATGAGTCACACATGACTGAACCTCCATAGTGGCATAGGATGCATGCATTAAGGCAAACTGTGATGTGATGTTTCCTTGGATCCACACAGAATTTATATAGTCAAATGAGTTTATTGAGAGCCTCAAGAACTTACCCTGGTGTATCTGATTTTCAAACGATGAAAGGAGAAAGGAGAAAGGACAGTGCATCCGGAATTTATTCACTTTTTCCACATTTACAGCCTTATTCCAAGTAGGAATTTATTTTATATTTGCCTCAAATTCTACAAACAATACCCCATATGACAACTTGAAAGAAGGTTGTTTGCTTAATTTGCAAATGGATAACGATACTGAAACATTTCTGCAGCATAGAAGGGTCCTATGGGCACAGCAACAATTTGCAAATAACTCAAACAACCTTCTTTCATGTTGTCATTATGGGGTATTGTTTGTAGAATTGTGAGGTACATAAGGAATTGAATAATTGAATTCCAGATGCACTGTAGATATAAATGTCTAAATAGCTTCTAGCTCTTACAAACCCTTTGGCATATCGCTAGTATTCACATGCATGAATTGGGCCCCTAGCACAACATTAAGTTGTTTTTTTTTTATGGAGGAGAGAAGAGTGGACCAATCCTTGCACAGCTAATCAGCTCTCATCCCAAATTGACATATAGTGACTCACACGGCTCTTAGTTACAAGTTTACAATCCATACATTTCTGCTTTTACAATAAAATATGGAGTAATAATGATATGCTGAATTTGGGGTAAGCAGACATTTTGTATGTGTGTGGTCTTATAGGAAACAATTCAATTCCTTTAACAGCAGTTGCCTCGATGGGCCTCCCAGAATGGTTTATTTAACATACAGAAAGTCAGAGAACAAACAAAAGATCCGATGAAACAGTGGCAGATCAACTACGTTCACAGGAATTAAGCAAATGGATAACTGTCCCAGAGCATCAAAAGTGCTTGACACTCCTCAAAAAAAAAAAGAAGAGAAAACTACAGTGAAGAAGAGATCCTACTCCTATGAAAGGACAGGCTTCAAGTGTTCCCAGGACTGAAGCGCATCTATGTGCATAGAGATTATGGAGCTAGAAACAGTCAAGAGGGAGAGAGGGTGGCTCATCTAGTATAGGGAGCATTCATCCAGTCAAATGAGAAGCATCTAGCGAGATGAAGAGCATCCAGGTCTACAGGTCAGGGTCTTGAGATGGGATCAGTCATCACCGGAGCAGCAACACCGCAGCACGAGTATCTGGAACAACAGCACTCCCCAGGTGGGAGTGTGAGAAAGGGAGAAAATGTAAACAGCAATGAACAGACTACAGGTGAACAAAATTATTTAATAGTATTGATATGGAAAGTAGTGTTTTATCTGACATACTTCCCCCAGCATAATTGCTCCTAGGGCAGCGTAACCAAAACTATGGGTTTTATTTCTGTTGGTAACTGGAATGACCATAAGATATTTTATAAAGGAATGTTTTAAGCCTGGTCCTCAATGAAGAAATTGTTGGCCCCTTTTATTTGGACAAGGAGCTGATTCCATAACACAGGAGCTAAACGCTCTACCTCCTTCTGGGCTTTTAGAGACTCTTGGTACCACCAGAAGTCCAGCATTTTGAGAGTGAAGTGCTCTGTTTGGATTATATGGTACTATAGCATCTTTGAGGTAGGCTGGGGCATGGCATTTATGGATTCATAAGTAAGGAAGATCATTTTAAATTATATTCTAAACTCAACAAGGAGCCAGTGAAGAGACTTGAGCACCGACGTAATGTGCGCTGTTCTTTTAGTTCCTGTTAGTAATCTTGTTGCTGCATTTTGAACCAGTTGAAAGCTTTTGTAGGTCCTGCTGTAAGCAGGGAGTTACAGTAGTCTAGTTACAGTTGTCTAATATAGATGTGACAAAATGCATGGATACGTTTTTCAACATCACTTTTAAGCAGGCTTTTTCAAATTTTAGCTATATTACACAAATTAAAATGATTTAGAGTTCTTGGTCAAATAAGACTCCAAGGTTTCTTACAGTAGAACTGGAGTCTGTCTACTTGATCGGTCTGATCAGGTTTCATTGATAATTACAGCTGTGTGTTATCTGCATAGCAATGGATGTTAATTCCATGCTTTCTGATAGTGTTGCCTAACGGTAAGCAAGAATAAACAGACTTGGACCGAGTAGTACTAAAACATACGGCAACCGTAGGTTACTTAGAACAAGGAGAGGGGCTCTGGTTTACGATAAATAGGATTTATTTAAATAGGATTTATTTATCAGATATTGTGCTCGATGGTGTCAAACGCTGCACTGATGTCCAACAGAACTAGGATTGAGACCAGTTCATTGTCAGCAGCTAATAACAAATAATTTGTGACTTTGACTAGTACAGTCTCAGTAACTACTTTCTCACAAAGTATTTATTCTACTAAAAATTAGAGGAGTCTGCTTGGGATTGGGTCTAGGATAAGTTTTAGAGGACATAATGGCTTAAGTTATCTCTGCTTGATCAACAGCAGTGAACCTTTCTAGTGTTACGGATGGATTTATTTTGAACACTACTGTTACAGCTTGAGCCCAGTACTAATAGTGGCAGTAATAATAATTCGTATAGTTTATGTCTAATAGTTGAATAGTGATTTTGTTCTAAAAATGAAAGAAAATCACAATAACTGCTGGGAGTAGCAGGGATTGAGTGTTCTACTGCGCTGTGACAGTTTGTCAGCCTGGCTGCCGTGCTGAAAAGAAATCTAGATTTATTTTTGTTTACTACTATACCAAAACCCCTTATGATGAGTAAAAAAAAATCAAGGTCAGTAACGCCACCTGGAATGGTGTTACCTGGCGCCAGGGCACCACCCTGGAGCCAGGCCTGGGGTCGCAGGCATCAAATTGTCAATTGTCGACTCCACATGCCAGGTATGTGTGCTATCCACTCGATCACGAGCGACACTGTTATTGGACTTCTGTGGAAAGTTGCTAAAGGCCTAGGTCTAGTTAAAGGGTCACCATAATTATATTCAATGGATATAGAGGCAAACTGACTAATTAAATGCATTAAATAATGTTATCTAATAATGGTAGGTTTTTCAAATGAGGCACATCATCAGTTGTCATTCGAACTTCCCAAGAGTCAGAATTAAAGATAGCTTCTGAGAAGCTTTTGATTATTTACAGGGAAATTAATTACTTCCCCCCATAAGGCATACTCACAATAGCGCTTATATGTATGGTAAGCAGGTACAGGCTTTGCTCACCGGAGGAGCTGCAGGGTTAAACAAGCATAGCACCAATTAATGTGTGGAGCACAGGGCTTCAGTGAGACAGGAGAGGTCTGTTTAATATAAAGGGCATAACAGAGCACTTCTTTGAGAAACAAACTATTATCACAGCACAAACAAACACTGAATTCTGTCCTCATGTTTCTCCAAAAGGTTCTCCCCATTGTTTAAAAAAAAACAGATAGCACTGTTTAGTTAACTAACTGTTACCATGGCAACAACGGTTTTAGGTCATAATTTGCCCCCCCCCCCAAAAAAAAAGTATACACATTTTTATCACACATAACCCTGCTCTGGCAAAATACATGAATTAAACTTGGAAATTTGTTTACTGTCTTAGAATGTATGTCTGGTGCATGGATTCCCATAAACACACATAGAAGTCATTTTTAATATTACTAACGGTGCTCCAAAACAATCGGTATACTACAGTTCATGGCCAACTGCGAATCTATATTGTTTGCAAATGTGCAGAACAAAGAAGGAATTCCATCATGAAGTGCATTGCCTAAGGGAAACAACAACTGTTTCCACTAGAGCCACTGCTACCCCCCCATTTGGGCACCTGGTTTTGGCACTGGTTTTCTCCAAGTACTAACCAGGCCTAACCATAATTAGCTTCCAAGGTCAGATGAGATTGGGCATTGAAAAGGTGGTATGGCCAAATGCCGTTTTTTGTTATTTCAATAGTTGATGCTCTAGTACACATACAGTACAGTAGTTGTCTGAAGTTATTGCAAAAGTTTAGACACAGTATATCATATTTTATAAGCATCTTAAGACACTGTAAAGGCTCTAAGGGCCTTTCAAACTGTATTTTTTTCTGCAGAGACATTGTGCAAGGCTGTGTAAGTAGAGGAAAGACGATGGCTTGAGCTGGTTATAGTGAGTTTAGGGAGAACGAAAAGTTTTCATGCACGAAGAGAGGAGGCTTCCTCTTCATCCGCTGCAGTTCTTGTGCCTCTGCAGTTTTAGTTAGACAATTTTAGACATTATAAGACAACTCCAAGAACTGCTAGTGTACAGAATACATGTTACTGTTCAAATTACATTACATCAGTTTACAAAGAGATAAGCCTAGGTCGGAAACTACTGATGGTTGGAATTTAATCAATTAAAAAAAAAAATTCATATACATATGTGCTGGTGATGTATTTACTTTAAAGACATCAATTGCATCAATTAATCAATTAAAAGGGTGTGTGGCACTAGCAATATCCCTCCCACCTATATAGTGTCTTTATGATTTGACCATGTTTCTACCTATATGCACTGTTACTTGCCATGGAGGTCAAGGGCGGTGACGTGTAGATTAAAGATGTTATTTTAGGCCAGGTGAAGAGTAGAAAAAAAAGAGAAAAAAGGTGAGGAGTTAAGATTGAAGAAAACAAATGTATTCTTATTAAAAATATTGCAAAAATGTGCTACAAAAGTGAATCATTTAAACTAATACCCCAATACTACAATATAATTTTAACTAATCCATCCAACCATCTTCTTCCGCTTTATCCGGGGCCCGGTCGCGGGGGCAGCAGTCTAAGCAGGGACTCCCAGACTTCCTTATCCCTAGACACTTCCTCCAACTCCTCCGGGAGGATCCGGGAGGCGTTCCCAGGCCAGCCAAGAGGCATAGTCCCTCCAGCGTGTCCCGGGCCTACTCCCGGTGGGACATGCCCGAAACACCTCCCTAGGGAGGGGCCCCAGGAGGCATCCGGAACAGATGCCCGAGCCACCTCAGCTGGCTCCTCTCGACGTGGAGGAGCAGTGGCTCTACTCCAAGCTTCTCATGTGACTGAGCTCCTCACCCTATCTCTAAGGGAGCGCCCTTTAACTAAGATCAATGAAAAATCAAGGGTGCTGCAGCAAGGACCACTGGTCACCTTATGTGCGTTGGCGCCAGTCTTTTATCCACAGCTGATTAACAGCTGGGCAGATGCACTGGATTGGCTGGGAGGGACCTGAGGGTGGAGGTAAGGCAAACAGGCGGCTATCCGTAACATGCACTGAAAAGACCACGAGACTCCAGGAAATCACACACTTACAAATATACAGAGAAGTACCAGTAAAATGTGGATTCATTCATTTTCTACCGCTTGTTCCCGTTAGAGGTCGCGTGTGACTGGAGCCTATCCCAGTACCTTTGGGCCTTAGGCGGGGTAACACCCTGGACAGTGGCCAACTCGTAGAAAAATGTGGATTCACCTGTAAAATGGCATATTAAACTCACAGTTCACTCCCAAATTTTAAGATACCTAGTTTATTTTTGCCGGTGTGAATATAAATCCTCTAAAATGTCCAACAAATAATTAGTCAACTAATGTAGAAAAAGATTCAGTTGTAGTCATCTGGACTTTTAGTCAACTAATACACATTTTGGTCATCCAGGACTCCATCAACTGATTAATTGACCAAACGACTTATGGTCTACAGCTCTAATATATGCATTCTGGTGCAGTGCCAACAGAGGCAGCATGTTCAATGCTATAATCTTACAGACTCTAGAGAGCATATGCCAGGCTCATTTGAGGAGAGGAGGCGAGGCGCGCAGAGCTGGAAACGCAGTGCATTAACTAAACACTAACATGGCTAGTTTTATAGATGTTTAATTTATAATAAGTCTACAAATGAAGCTTCATTAAATATGCAAAATTGTTTGTTTACAATGCTAAATACATAGAAGGCCACATAGGGCTGAAACGCATTGTGCATTGCTAAAAGCCATGCGACAATAAAGGCTTTTTAAACATTTTTGGGTAAATTAACATAGTGCCTTGGTTTGTCTCGTCTTTGAGAATACTCAACATACCCCTGGAGTCATACCACGTCCCAGCCTGCTCCAAGTCGTCCATCATTGTCCCTGTCCCCAAGAAGCCCCGGATCACTGGACTTAATGACTACAGGTCTGTGGCACTGACGTCTGTAGTCATGAAGTCATTTGAGCGCGCCTGGTCTTGCCCCACCTCAAGTCCTTCACCTCCTCCCTGCTGGACCCCTGCTGTTCGCCTACAGACCCAACAGGTCTGTAGACAATGC